>JAZHYW010000202.1:0-116236 GCA_037355805.1 Ixodes ricinus
GGACACGTTTAATGGACACGTTTCGTCGACACTAACATATCACCGACACTTCGCTACGCGAATCGCACGCTGCGGGAAATCTTTTAACGGAAGTGGTAAGGTGTCTGCCTTATATACAGCGGAACACTAATTCAATCCACCAGTGTGGGCTTATTTATTTTTTCAAACATTTTAAGCATTTGTCGATATTTTCACAACATGTTTTTTTTAGGAGTGGATATTCTGCTCGGCAGCCGGCAAAATAACCCGTGGAAAAAACTGTGCCGGCAATTGTCCCCCATCGCGTCTCGCATAAAACGAATTGTGAAGATGTTGGTATCTGACGTTGTGGAAGAGCTCTGTGGTATGGCGGCTTTGAATATGGAATATCCAAGATATTCCATGTATTCCGCCGGCATGTTTTCTCCTCTGGCTATTGCGCCGCATGCCGGCATAAATAGTTCCCACTCCTTTTTTTTTATAATTAACACAAAAAAAATCGAATGTTGTGGACGAAACTTCGCTGAATTAAATGGTATGGGACTGCGCCCTTCCCGGAGGTGAATGGAGGACATAGGCCGGGGAAAACAAATTCCGCCAGTTTCGGACGGCGCGTGTATCACAGTCTGTGGCTGCTCATTAGAAAAATATTAACCCAATTGTCCCACCTGAACACGCCGCTTCCCAGCGGCACGCCGGCGGCCCAATGCCTCGCTGTCCTCCATTCACCCGCCGAATGGGAGTCTCATACCATTTTATTCAGCGAAGTTTCGTTGACAACATTTTTTTTTTCAGCGTTAATCGTAAAAAAGAAATGCCGTCGGTATCGCCAAATGCCTAGAAAAAAAAGTAATCCCACACTGACGATTAAACCAGGGTCCCGCCGCATAAGAGACGGACACCTTACCAGGGAGTTACTCTAGAGCTTCAAATAGTTGTTTTCACAATTCGTTTTATACGAGACCCAATAGGGGCAACTGCCGGCATTTGTTTCCCCGGGCTATTGGGCCGGCTACCGGCAAAATATTCACTTCCTTTTTTCGCGGGTGTGTCACCGGCAGGCAGACCCGTCCACGCAGCTTCGCGGCGACGTTCTGCGAATGGCTCATTACAAGAATGTTAACCCACGCGTCCCACCCTACATGCCATTTGCGGCGACATTTTGGGGTAACTTCTTACCAGAAAAAACGAAAAAAGCTAATCATATTATTTTGTAAAACAATCTGCTGATGAAACAGCGTGTCAATGAAACGATCTGTAAATGAAACGTCATTCGATGAACTGATTGCCACCGCCAATGAGAGGCGTCTGTCAGAAGAATTTTGGGGAAAATATTTTTCCAGCTGCCGGGAGAACAGACAATCTGGCCTAGAATTACCCCGGTTCTGTTTGCTTTGCAGTCTTTTCAGCTGTATAAAAGCTTAGCAGTACCTCCTTACATTTCGCAGATCACTTGCACGTTTGTACTTCTCTACAAAACATGCTGTGTGTAATAAACTTCTAGGAGATTTGAAGAGAATATTTTGTGTCTGTTTTGCTGCCCGTTACAAACTCATATGCGAGTACTTTTTCTTTACGCGTTTCCTTCGTGTATTAAGTAGGTTAATTCAGTTCGGGACGTTTCAGATAAGTTTCAGATATCCAACCTTCCAGACGATACCCATTCAGGGTTAACGAATAATTCGCATGGGTGCCAGATGCTAGCTCGAGAGCGATTCATTTCAGCAAGCATTTGTCAGCGGAGGGATGCCGCGGCTAGGCTTCTGCTAGAGCAAGTGAGCCAGCCCAGCCTTTCGTGGCTTGATCGCGTCTGTTCATTTGCTTGTGCATGATCTATTCAGTTAGATAGTTCAGAAAGAGCTAATGGTGGCCAGTCATCCTTGACTTCACGACGACTTGGTTGAGGTTGCGGAAGAACTTTTAGTCTATTGTGAGCCAAGCTCTTCAGAACATTGCGATGCTACAGAAACAAGTGAACTTATGTAGAGCCTTGGCCCATTCACAACGAGCTGCTTGGGAGTATGCTTTACTAAGACCAATGTGGGTTTGAAAGCGTTGACCTTCGACCTTTGGATCTTTTCGTAGATGCCATCAGTGCGAAACTAAAAATTGAAGAATCGGCAGCTTAAAAAATGGTGCTCAAGTGGCTGCCAGGGTCTTGCGACAGCGGCGGCGGCAGGAAGAGGCGTTCGGAAGCCGTAATGGCTCCCCAGCCCCAGGACTCACCCCAGGACCCTCCCCAGGACCCTCCCCAGGACCAGGCGTAGGCTCCCCGCTGAGCCTCCTCCTTAGCCCCTTTCAATAAAAGTTCCGAAAAAAGTATTAATTGATCTTGAATTAGTCATTTGCTCGCCAGATAAAATAGTGCATAGACAAAGCACAGGAGGACCTTGCCATTTGTGCCCAGAATGCTCTTTTTGCAGTGGGCTACTAATACAAAAAAGGCCAGGGGTTCTTAAAACCCAATGTTGGAATAACCAGGATTTAAACGCATTGCCATCATTGCATAGCCAGCATTAAAGATGTGGCATTAACATTGGGACATGCCAATGAATTAGCTTGACTGCCAATAACGGCCTATTCAATGAATGAACTTGTATGCCAATGATGGCATAGCCATTGATTTAGTGTGAAAGCCAAAATTGGCATAGCCAATGACATAGTGTGAATGCCAATGATGGCTGAAATATTGGTTTAACGATGGCCCAACAATGGTGCCAATGATGGCTGGAAAGTTGGTTAAAGGATGGCTTTACATTGGTGCCAATGATGGCTGGAACATTGGTTGAACGATGGCCCAACGTTGGTGCCAATGATGGCTGGAACATTGGTTGAACGATGGTCCAACGTTGGTGCCAATGATGGCTGGAACATTGGTTGAACGATGGCCCAACGTTGGAGCCAATGATGGCTGGAACATTGGTTGAACGATGGCCCAACGTTGGTGCCAATGGCTGGGCCAACATTGGAAGAAGTTGCGCTTGGCCAGAATGCCAATGTTGGACCAACCTCTGGAGCCAATGTTTGCCATTGTTGGCCCAATGTAGGTCCAACATTGGTGTGCTGCCTGGGTATATAACATATATATATATATATTTGTACCTTTTCCGATGCTGTCCGCAGCCGTCCCGCGCAGCAGAAGTGACTCTACACAGAAAAAGGTACCGTGACGCCCGACCATTCTAAATCCCGGGCATTTCTTACTGTACGTAAAGCCACTAACAAGCGCGTCAAGCACACCATGCATGCAGATACACTTGCTCTTTCACTTAAAAAACAAACCCCTCCCAAAGGTCTCCGTCTATGCCTGAAACCATCATCACATTCCTTTAACCACATTGAGCATAAACAGTGGAATAAAGTCACTCTTGAGGCCTCACTAAAACTAGTCGGAATCACAGAACAACACCACAGAAGGAAAGCGGCCGAGCTATCACAAACAGAAATCAAGATCAGAAACGATGGGGTCACTAAGCCGCGAGGAAAACGCCGAGATAGAGCTATATGAGCAGAAAAGACGCAACGAGCTGTGGATAACGAAAAGAGAAAACTCGAGCGTGACAAAATATCTAACGCATGTCCCCAACCGACGTTCTTGATGAGCACCACTCCGATGGCAGCCAAAGCAACTATTCATGCCAACTCTCCGCCGCCAGGGCCTACACGGGTCACAGACGCAGAACCGCTGGCATCAAACAAATCCACCGCTCTAGACACGATTAGCTGCCGGCCGCAAGTCGCAGAGCGTTCCCGGGGACACTGGGAAAAACCGCGGACAACGGCAACATAGTAAATTTATCGGACGCAGTGTTAACACGGAAGAAACCAACATCCTTCTAAAGGATTAACCTTCTGCCCCACAACTGGCCACTACAACGAGTTTAAATTGTACCAAGATTTGGACAAGTTTGCACGAAACATGAGGGCCCGCGAGTACTTTCACGACCGCCAACCGAATTCTAACCAGACGATTCTGACCAACCCAGAAAAGCAATGGACGCCTAATCCACGAAGAGATAAGTATCTTCATATGTACATTGATATCACGCAACGCGAAATCATTTCCGCTGTGAAGAGGCAAAGACCGACAAAATATAACCTTTCTCGGCCAGAGAATGAGTGCCTGAAAAGACTCAGTAAGGGCAGATTTAATTATTAAACCTGCAGATAAGGGCGGCTCAATAGTTGTTATGAACAGACAAGATTATCTTGATGAGGGCTTTTCGGCAATTGAATGACGCATCATTTTACCGCGAACCACCGACAGACCCCACACAAAGTCTTGAAACGGCCATCATAAAGAAATTAGTAGTTCTAAAGAAAAGTGGGAAAATAACCAAGGAGGTTCCTTATGCCATAAAACCATCCCACTCCAAACCCGTCGCTTTAATCTCCTTCCCAAAATACATAAGACTGCAAGAACTCCGGCGACCCATAGTGTCAGGAATAGGTACAGTCACCGAACGCATCTCGAGTCTTGTCGATACACTGATCAAGGACATTCCCCCAACCTTCCCTTCGTTTGTTAAGGACACCAGCCACTTCCTGCAGAAAATTGCCCCACTAGACATTCCGATAATGCTCTAGTAACCCTGATGTGGCTTCCCTATATACAAATATACCCCACAGAGACGGAATTGCGGCAGTGATCGAAGCGTATGAACACGCTCATCACACACTTGACATCGAGGGGACGTCCTCTCGATTCTGATGAAACTGGTTTTGGAAAACAATCACTTTGAACTTGAGAATAGGCACTTCCTGCAGACCAACGGAACCGCTATGGGAACTAAGATGGCGCCAAGTTACGATAACATATTTATGCCACAACTGGAAACCACCTTCTCGCTGAACGCCCCACTCAACCGCTGTTTTACACAAGATACATCGACGACATATTCATGATCTCGAGCCGGTACTGAAGACGAACTCATGAAATTCATCGCCGCCTTCAATTTAGCTCACTCTATCGATAAGGTTCACTCACTGCGTATCACAAAAGTGCATAAACTTCCTGGATGTAACTGTAGAAATTGCTAATAACAAATTAAGTACGAAACTTTACAGAAAACCTACCGATAGGCAACAATATCTCATTTCAACAGCTGCCATCCTCGACACTGTAAGACTAGTCTGCGCCTCACTCTCAGGCGCAGTATGCTCGGGACAACAACGAGTTCGAACAAAACGCTCAGAACTGAAACGCGTACTAACCCAGCAGAGGTATCCAGCAAATGTAATCGATGACGCTATAAGCAAGGCAAGAAACTCGACCGCTCAGACATCATTGGCAACCGAATAGAGCGCCCTCAAGAAAGCAGACAGTCTAACCTATATTTTAACGTATACAGGCAATCTTCCAAACATCAATCAACATACTGAGCAAAGTACAATTCACTGTCACAGAGCGACCGTCCTTAGCAAGAAATCTTTCCACGCGCTCCTCAGGTCGTCTATCGACGCGGTAGAAATCTCCGGGACGTCTTAGTAAAATCAAAAACTACCACTCCCGCAAGTCTAGGTTGCTGACCAATGTCGAAAGCCCAGGTGTAAAGTATGCAAGCACATGTTAGAGACAAAGAACGCCACGAGCACAAATTCAGAGTCTCACGTGGAACATAAGGGGTAGCTACGATTGCGGCACGTCAAACGTGATTTATCTCCTGCACTGCAATGTCTGTAACAAACAGTACGTCGGACAGACTAATCTGGCTTTCAGACTACGCTTTAACAACCACAAATGTCACGTACAAACACTCCCCGACCTTCCGCTCTCAAAGCACCTGTCTCTCTCTAATCACTCAATCAAGCACATTTCTGTTGTAATTTTGAGTCACGCTTCAGCACAAAAATTGAAAGAGAGCAAAAAGAATCATATTTTATTCATAAGTTTAATACGTTCAACCAGGGAATTAATGAAAGTCCGAAGGCTGTTTAGTTTGCAGCTGGCTCGTTGGAGAGCTGATCCTCTCCGTCCTTGAGCTTCTCGAGATGCACATGCCGAAGACACTAGGAGATTTTCAAACTTAACAATCGACAGTTAAACCACATCCTAATACGGTTAAGTCCCAAGAGAACCTCCAAACTGATAAATGCGGCTCAAGCGGCAACTCTGCAGGCAGGCATAGATGGTAGGTCACATCCTACCACTCTTTATTCAAGGAAAAGTCCCCCAAAGTTAATCCACCTCAAACTTCGACTTTCTAGCACAAAGGAATGTCTCGGGATTTGGGCGCGTCGGTGGTCACATGTGTCCTATTTCTGGTTTGAAGACGAGCCACCCTTCCCAACCAGAAACTTTCACACACTCTTTCTTCTTCTTTTTTTTTTTTTTGGGGGGGGGGGAGGGGTAGGGTAAATAATCTCTCCGCCAAACGGATTTTCCTTTTTTTTCTCTTTTTTTTTTTGTGCGAGCGTGAATAATTTCTTTATGCCAAGTTTTTTCATTTTATTTTATTTTATTTCATTTTTTGGGGCATTTGCATGTCAAGTTTTGGTTCCCTTTCCTTTCTGTGTGAACTATCTGCTTTGTCAACACTGTTTCCATTCCCTACTGCATTTACTCCCTCTAATTTCTTCTTAGGGGTATATAAACATTCGCGGGCTGTACACTCGCTACCTGATGAAGAGCGGTCCCCGCTCGAAACGTTGTAATAAACTTCGAATTAGTAACTCCGACAGTACGCATCTTTGACTTATATATATATATATATATATATATATACAACGGGCATGGTGGCGGGGGGCCGAAGGCGTGGGGTATAACTGAGAGGAAGAGCAAAACCCTTGATGGAAACAGCAACAACGGGTGGTTTATTCTTCGACGTTTCGGCCGGAGTCCGGCCTTCGTCAGGAAGAACTTTTACAGATGAACGCGGGTGGTATTTATACAATGCTACGGTCGAGTCCAAGTTTCAAAAGCGGCGGGATGACGGTTGGAGTTTCCAAAGGAGCGTAGGAAGAGTTCCAGATGGGCAAACGTTTATACAATGCTACGGTCGGGTCCAAATTTCGGCGGGGTGACGGTTGGAGCTTATCTCGCTCTCTCAAAACACTCATTTGATAAATTGTCAGTGACGCTCCTAGAATCTGGATTTAAATCAAATCGCGAACGTGAACAGCGTGAATCCTACCTAATTTACCGATTCAATACAATTAAACAAGGAATAAATGAAAGCCCCGGAACTCTGGCATCGATTAAAATGCTATCCGACGAATAGCAACAGCGATGAGGAGACATTTTTTCAGGTCCCATACCTTATTGTTAGCAGTGGTACTGTGTTTGTGGCCGGAACTGGACCATCAACTTTTCTCTTTTATTTCCAGGTTTTGATATTCTTTTATTTCTAGGTTTAACATTGTTCCCTTCCAGGTTTGAATCATGCATGCTCCATGAAACAACACAAGTGACCTTGGCGCCTTTTTTTTTTTTTTGAGACAGCACTTTAGTTTGCGCGTGCACTTTTCGTCTATTGTACGTTATCGTCCAGGTCACCCCTGCCCGCCCGGACACAAAGCCACCCTGCGCCCTCTCTCAAGAAGCTACAACCGTCATCCCGCCGTCCTTGAAACTTGGCCCCGACCGTCAAGCTACTTTACCCGGATACGAACTGCACTACGCTTCCCTCTCACGAAAGCTCCAACCGTCATCCCGCCGAAATTTGGACCCGACCGTAGCATTGTATAAACGTTTGCCCATCTGGAACTCTTCCTACGCTCCTTTGGAAACTCCAACCGTCATCCCGCCGCTTTTGAAACTTGGACTCGACCGTAGCATTGTATAAATACCACCCGCGTTCATCTGTAAAAGTTCTTCCTGACGAAGGCCGGACTCCGGCCGAAACGTCGAAGAATAAACCACCCGTTGTTGCTGTTTCCATCAAGGGTTTTGCTCTTCCTCTCAGTTATATATATATATATATATATATATATATATATATATATATATATATATATATATATATATATATATATATATATATATATATATATATATATATATATATATATATTGTTTTTGTTGTTGTTACACTGCACGCTGTGAAACGTGTACTTGAAAAAAAAATTCCGAATCTAAAAATTTATACTGAGCACCAAACGGAAAGAAACTAGTGAATTATGAGGAATATATCTGATAGCCATTGATTACTACTTTCGATTCCCATAAATTGCCTCACCCATAAAGCTTCACCGCAGGGTACGTGTTAATCCACTGCAAATCGATATTCTTTAAACTGGGCTTCTCGGATATCGCACTCTCTGAGAATGGTGCTCCGTTTACGTGAATACAGGTTCAATCTACATTAAATTATCACAAACCTAGGTATTCAAGTACATCACGTTAAGCCTTCGCTATCCGCAAAACAATCGCTTGGATCATGCCGAGTTGAAGATTATCAGGTGTCCACTCCGCAAAATGAAAGATCTGAACGAGACACTCGTGGTCTACCGTTCAACAGCCCTGCCTACATGATACAGGTCGGCGGGACTTCTCATCTTAAAAAGAATGCGTACTAACGTCACGATTGTTACAACACTCATCTGTCTAAAGCTTCCCGACCCAAAACGACTTCGTGACTATGAGCCAGAAAGCAATAGTCCCCAGGAACACTTTATCAACAGGCGACAGGAAGCGCGTCAACTCGATCCGCTCAGCTCCGGAGAGCAAGTTTGCGTCATTCACTTCGAGCGAACTGGAGTTGTTAAGACCAAGGCAAAGACGCAACGGTAGTACTCGATAATGTCCGGGAGTCAAGAGATCAAAAGAATTTGCACGCACCTC
The DNA here is from genome assembly GCA_037355805.1 of Ixodes ricinus. Taxonomy (NCBI): domain Eukaryota; kingdom Metazoa; phylum Arthropoda; class Arachnida; order Ixodida; family Ixodidae; genus Ixodes; species Ixodes ricinus. The sequence goes on from JAZHYW010000202.1 coordinate 8,762, forward strand.
CTTCTTTTTCTTGATAGAGAAGAGGATCAAAACATCGATGAAGAATTGCCCGCGACAGTCCCGAAGCTCGAGGAAAAAAGTGTACCGACACCTCGCTTAAACACACTCGTCGCGGGCGTTGTGTCGAAGAGCCCGATCGTTTCGGGTGTTAAGCGACGCTTCCTTGAGAAGAGGGATGTTTTGGAATTTGCCAACGCGCGAGCTCCAATACCCTTTCCACTCGTGGAAGCTATCGTGAACCTGCGTTCACGAGGGGTAAGAGCACAAACATCTGTCCCTTGCTCCGCTGTAACGTGAGTGTCCTGCACGCCCGTACTCGATATTTTGTTCTTTAATTCTGACTTTAGTTGTAATAAACAAGACTTCTTCAATCTTCAGCTTGACTCCGGCTAGAACAGTTATCCATGTGCCACTTTAGAACACCCTAAAACGTAACAAGGCAGTCGTGCATCGATGGCAATTTCGAACATATAAGGAAATTCGTATGAAATATTTGTTGCCCTGTATTTACTGGACACGCCTACCTATGGGTACAATTGCAGAAGTTTTCCATCAGGACAGGAGAGCACCCAAACTTAGAAAGAGGTTGGCAATATGTTCGAGAACAAAGGCAAATAACTCGTCACAGCCTTCGGCGATGCAACTTGGTATGCGGCTGACGCGCCCGCTGAAAAAGTCGGCTTATATTTTTTCTGTATACGTTTAATATTTTAACTCATTTCCTTGTGAAAAACATCACTCTTACCAACTACACGTGCTTGGCCAGCGAGTATCATAAAAATTTACAGCGAACCTGATAACGGAAATTTTATAATGCGTGAAAGGCAGCATTTAAATAGGGATCGTTTAAATATCTTAGAATATATTAAACAATCGTTTTGGGAGTAGAATACCGTATATATTATCATTTCTACCGACTCGGTGCATAAGCCACGTGACGACAGGTCAAGTGACGTGCATTGTGTGGCAAAATTTAGTCCGAAATTAAATTGGTCACGTGACGTCAGGTGATGTGAAGTTATTTTTCGCGATAAATTTAGGAATTAAACTGAGTTCGCGCTAAATTTAGGGCAAATCCATGGCCAGACAAACGGAAGAACAAAACAAAAGGGACTGGGGGTTCCGTTAAAAAAAGTATGGCATGCTTTAAAGTCAACGTTACTAAAACCTTCAGTTGTGAAACTCACCCGTGAAACCCGGACTGCTCACGTCCAGTGAGATCAGACCGTGTAAAATAACAGCGCTGCCCTTTAGCGACAATCAAAATCAACGGCCCTGGGTTTTAGAAATTGTTACTACCCACACACATTTAGGAAATGTCTTCGTCTGCGGAAAACATGAAAACGGATTTCGAGCGACACGGAGGCGCCGGTAACGAGGCTACCTACTCTCTGTTGGGGAAAAGTTTAGCGGAAAAATTTCCCCGCTAGATTTAGTAGAATGAATTCCCCTCTAAATGTAGCGGGTAAATTTTCCGCTAAATTTAGCGCGAAAAGGTTCCCGGTAAATATAGCGGGGAATTTTTACGCTAATTTTAGCGGGGAACTTATTCCGCTAAATTTAGCGGGAAAATTCTTCCGCTATATTTAGCGGGAAAACCTCCCCGCCAAATTTAGCGGGAAGACTTTCCGCTAAATTTAGCAGGAAATTTTTCCACTAAGTTTAGCGGGATTTTTCCGCTAAATTTAGCAAGGAATTTTTTCTGCTGAATTTAGCGGGGCCTTTTTTCTGCTCAATTTAGGGGGAGTTTTTCTCGCTAAACCTAGCGGGGAAAACCTTTCCACTACATTTAGCGGGGAATTTTTTCCGCTAAATTTAGCAGGAAACTTTTCCCGCTAAATTTAGAGGGAAATTTTTCCGCTAAATTTAGCGGACACGGGGAAAAACATCACGAGCTCCGCTACAAGTGTCTGGTGAGTTATTTGTGTAAGATAACCATCACAATAAAATCTTAGGAATGTGCACTAACGTTTTTTTAGAACTCTTGGCTTTTTAAAGTTGCACGGCCTCTGGTGCCATGCCTGATGTCCAGCACTAGCAGGTGCCCACACAGGCTGCACTGCAAGTGGTCGGTGAGTCAACTGTTTCTCAACAGGAAGCTGCCATAATTTTTTGGACTTATACGAAATATGTTGACTCTTTCTATTACCTTCTTTTTTGCAGAGATAGATGCCAGAAATACCGCTGTATTGCACCCGGAGGCTTTTGACAGCAGTGAGTCGCCACTAAAGAAAATCAAGATGACAAGGCTGGGCAACTCAGAAATCGCAGTGACATCTTGTTCGCACAGTAAGTACAATTCTTTCTTTTATTGCCACATGGCTAGTCTGCCTTTGGGAAAATCTTTGTAATGGCAATCGCCCGATGCCAAGTACAGGCCCAAAACAAAAGCACGAAAGGTGGGATTACAAAATCATTTTAGTCTGCCCCTGGCTTTCATGCCTCCTAATAAGTAGTCTCATGCCTCTGCCTGGTAGCCACTGCATGAACTGCTGTAATAGGCTTCAGTTAGAAACAGGATATGGTTTAAATGCAGCTGAACCCTTTTGCATGATACTATTTCCACCAATTATTAATAAACTGCAATACACCTTTCCCAGCAAACTGCCTTAGCACTATTGCTTCCCTTGAAATTGATGGAAATTAATTTTGCAGGTGTGACTGTACCTTCAGCGACTACAAATATGCAAGCAGAAACCGACCGCCTCAAACGGAAGCTTGCTGCATCCCGGCCTCGGCTATTAACAAGGCAGTGATCAAACTCACACGGACAAGCATTCCTAAGTGCCACAGTCTGCCTCACAAGCTAACACAGTGCTTCCTGCGTACACGGGTGCACTTTCTACTTTGGATGTTACATGAAAAAAATTGCAGATGAGAAATCAGCCCCTAGGTGTGGCAGCAAGAGTGTTGGAATGTATGAAGCTGTCAAAGCAGTTAAGTAGATTGCAAGTAACTTGCTTCTGTTTTGAAAGCTAGAATAGGCTTTTAGTTGGCTACTGGAAAAAGCAGTCTAGTTTAAAAAGTCCAAAATTCAAGACGAATGTAAGCACTTGTATGATAATGTAGTTTTCTGCACTTAAATTTCAGTGAGTCTGTGTTGTGAATCTTGACGTTGAACAAGGGCGTAGTCTCAAACAGTGATACTTCTTTTCGGCCCATCCTCAATGATACCGAACTGCTATGAATTGTAGTAGACTTGACATTGACTGCTGAACTGCAAGTAAAGGAGCAGATTCGTGCATGCGTGTGTTACAAATTAATATTGATGGTTCCTTGTAATTTCCCTATTTTAGTTCTGTCCCTATTTTAGTTCCTCGTAGCACTAATATACCACTTGTTTTATTCAGGCTGCCTAGTTGTGTGTTCATAATGTATGCGAAGGTTGTGCCAGAGGATTTGTTCTAACCCTTGCTTATTTGATGTTTATGGTGCTTTGATTTACTTATGCCCTCTTTCCATGTGAATGTGTGTTCGTCATCTCGCATATGAGAAGTGGGAACAGTGAATATTTTCTTGACATTAACCTTTTGCATTGTCACAATTCATTTTTGCCAAATTAGTTCGGCGGTTTTGTATAACGAAAAACAAAAACACAGATGGTGGCTGGTGCACCAGTTGGACTACATTGTGAACTGGCTCAGCAATAAGCAGCAGCAAATAGTTCGCTTTTATTTTCATGCTTTTTCATGCTTCTCCTTCACCTTCTCCAGTACATACATGTTCTTGCTTTTACTTTCATACCTTTTCATGCTTCTTCTTCAACTTCTCCAGTAGGTGCTCTTGCAGATACTGCGATATATGACGTGACACTCTTAAATCTCTATTTTTGTTATGAATAAATCAACATTTGGTTTGCAGGAACGTGACTTTGTGAGTATTTATTCAGTTCACCAGGTGAACCTGATCGTCGGCGTTTTAAGTTGAGTGCGACATAGTGTATACTGACATTATAGCGTGTGCAACTTCTTCACTCAAAACTGCAGAAAAACAACCTTTTTGGAGGGAATGCGAAAATATTTTGAAAGCCGGGACTCATGATTAAAAAAACAAATACCCCCGACTTGTATAACGATACCAACAATTTATAAGTAGACGTTTCGTCTCCTATGCGGGAGACATCATTAGTGCAGCCTAAGAACTCCCGACTAGCTACCAGCAACGAAAACGCTTGCTTTTTCGGAAGCCACTCCTGCTAGATTTTCTTTTTCTTTTTTTACAGTTGGGAGAGAGGTTGCTTGTGATGCAATGAATCATCAACGTGATTTCCAAACGATGTGTTCATTGCACTTTTTGGCAGAAGCTATGCAGGAAAACAATTGACTGTGGACTAAACCATCCCATTTTTACTCGAGTTCAGCACTGGTGATTGTGTTTACAGCATCTCGATACAGCTATTTCTGGTAGGTTCAACGGTGTACAAACATAACTGACTAAACTTGTAAAGCATAGAATATATGTATCCATAAAAGATGTATGGGATATCTGTACAACAGTGCTTCCCAAACTGCTACACCGCAGCCGCCATATACAAAAAAAGTCATGAACGGCCTTCTCCACTTTTCGAGATGACACAAGTTTTTTGATTTTGTTGCATAAGCTATGTACTGCAGTAATACACAGGGTGAGACGCCATGGCCCTTTAAGGGACCTCATAACTCGGCTTTTTGTCAGATTCCATTGCACATTTCCAAAGAGGTTTAATAAAATGGTAAACTGTGTGAGCGTGCACACAGCAAGGGACATTGTAGGCCACTGCGGCGTTTATTTCGGAAATATTAATGGATACTATGTAAGCCAATTTGATTTCCTTTCCTTTCCACCTGTTTTTTCAGTCGTAATAAATGACGCAACCACCCACAATGCTATTTGAAGACTTTGCAAAAAGGAAATGCTTCGCTGTAGTTCATCCACGGTACAAAGCATCCTTTTGTTCTCTAGACTCATGGGAGCTTTTTGTTTTGCACATCCAATAATGAAGAATAAAAACGAGGACCACTTTCTGATAATTCTTAGCACGAAAAGCGCGTTTTATGCGGTCCTTTCTAAGGACCATGACACGTTCACTTGAAGTCATACTCGTGCTGTATAAAATTGACGCTGCAACTAACTCCTACAAGGACCACCATAAAAAAAGAAAAAGAAAACGTCTGTCGGTAGCCGTTTCACTAGCTTGTGCACTACGGGGGATCGGTGGCCGAGTGGGCTAGAGCACACCAGCTTGGAGCACGTGGTGCGTAACCTCGCGCTGCAGAACCCAGGGATCCTGGTTTCAATCCCCACCCCTGCCCGTTTTGATATGAATGAGCATCGTACCGGCCTGCGGACGTGTATCACTACTGTGTGGTGTACGTTAAAGGCCCCAGGCTCGCGGTTGTACTGTACTGGCTAAATTGCTCTTCTACAGCTGAGACACCAGACCTCCACTGAGGCAGACTAACCTCCGGATGTATAAACATACACACAACATTTTGCTTTGCTTTGGCTTGTGCACTTAAATGAAGATGAAAAGATGGCGAGCTGCCACACTTAAGATCTCAACTTTTTAGCCTCCAGCCATTTTCAGCACAATGCTAGCCAAGAATATTGCCTCACTTAGAAGTGGTTTATTATTGCTACATAAGAAGGGATCGAGGAAAGGATAAAGCGTTCTGATCAGTATGCGGTCAAAATGATACCCTGTGCACCCCTTCATCTTTGTATTTAAGTTCAGCGTAAAGGAAATAAGACGAGTCGCATTTCTTTAGGGAAAGGCTACAGGCGCAATGCACAAATAATAATAATAAAATGTGCTGGATACGCGTTCGCTTAATTAGTAATGTTTCGGGGAGAGCATCGCGCCCAAAAGGGGCTTATTGAGCCGCATACACAAATGGTAAAAGATAAGATTTGGATATTTGTAAACCCGCGGAGCATGGTAAACAGTTCGTCGACAACACCCTAAACAGCACCTAATGCCAAAAGCATTGACAATTCCTGTCACTGTGTAACTTGCACGCTTTATTTAGATTAAATATGCTTATAAACGAAACATCAGTGCTCAAGGATACATCAAAAGCTAGGCGCGAGAGGCTGCTGCCAAACAAGGCACATATGTGCTCGGGTGAGTTAGGAACAAAATGGCGGATGGCGCGCTAGCAGACGACAGGAGCGAGGGAGAGGAGGGCGGGGGAGGAGGACTTGTTGTTACCTCGCATAGCGTAATATAGGGACCTTAGTCCTGGAGACCCTAGAGTAGAGCTTCAACCGACTTAGGTGACATCACATGGACTTGCTTTTGCATGTCTCGTGGGAGCCTGTGGGTGATAAGGGCTATGGTTGCTGAAAATGGTAGTCCTGGTTTCGCAAGTTGAAGGAGTTTTCTTTTTCGTAGAAGTACTCTAGCGGAGAGCATGGCCGGAACTTGAAGGCAATCACGCGGTCCCATATATTTAGAGCGTTTTCCTGAAAGCTCGTCGGAACATTCTCTTTCCAATCGCTCCAGCTTGCCTCCGGGTGGTCTGTCAAGTGTGGGTCATGCCACTTTTTGGCTATCTCATTCAGATAATGATGCATGTTCTTAATTCCAGCCTCTTCTGACACCCAGCAATATTTTTTGTGCTGACCATCGCTGACCGTCGCTTTGCACTCGGACGAGTCTCAGCTCTTACCCTGGCCATCCCTACCAATGCCCCACCCTCCCTCATGCCCGCATAGTGTGGACACCCAGCCACACTGCCCTCCCTGGGAACGAGGTGGCACACGCCACCGCCCGAGCTCTCCTTCACCGGGCATTCCCAGAAGAGGCCAACAACGCAGCCAGCATTGCCAACTCCCTTACGCCCCTCTCCCAAACATACGCTGACATCCTCTACCACTACAGAGCAACCCGACGCACCTATCCCCCTCCCCACCCTTCCCTTTCTACCGCTGACGCCCGCATCTGGCGCCGACTTCAAACCAACACGTATTACAATCACCTCCATCTCCACCACATCTCTCCTACTAACTACCCACTGAACTGCCCCCACTGCGATGAGCCCAACACCACAGCTCATCTCGTCTGGACGTGCCCCACCAACCCTCCACCACCCAGATCCCCTACCCTTGAGCAGTGGGAGTGCGTGTTGCAGAGCTGCCAGCTCGAAGACCAGGAGGCCCTGATCTCTCGGGCGAGGATGGCAGCCGCGGCACGCGGCCTACCGGAATAGGATGGCCGCCCACAGCCTCCTAACTCTTTTCTCCCTACCCCGTTCCGTTGCTTCAATAAACGTCCTGCTCTCTCTCTCTCTCCGACCATTCAAATAAATCAATACAGCTCTCCGGACTCGAAGAAGAGCCATCAAATATGTCTGGCTTGACGAGCTCAAAAGGAGGTCTTTGCAGTGCTTTTCAATGCCGAGAAAACTTCTCACATCAGCTCGGTTTTCTGTGGCATTCGCTGTTGCTGCAATTGCAATGACTGCATTATGACTGGGATAGTAGAGGCTGGCGTGTCTGGGCTGTCTTGGCTGCCTAGGTTGTTTAGCTTACGGAGAGTGGGGTTGAGAACCAAGTCCTCAAATGCGGAAAGTTGATTATTCATCTTCGTATATCCTTTCCTGATGAGCTCTTGGAGTGAAAGATTGGCCTTTCAAAGAACCAACTCTGTGAGATCAGGGGTGCTGGCATGTCCAGGTAGCTGTCCCTCATCCTCCTCTTGGCGGTAACTCGAAAATATCACTTTGTCACCTGCCGTTTTGTCCACTATAAACGTTAACCACATTTCTTCCGCATAATCGATACCTGTCGACCCAGCCAAATACTAATAATCCCTTGAATTGCATTCAAGCTCACTGGTTAACCTACCATATCTTTATTTCACGCCATTCCGTACTGTTCTGTTCTTTGTTCTTCTCCTCGTCGTCAATGTCAACCGAGACCACTTTATACATTATCATTCAAATTGACTCGGTGCATAAGCCATGTGACGAGAGATGACGTGACTTGAAATGTTTCGCTAAATATAGCGGGAAACTGTCTTGGTCACGTGACGTCAGGTCACATGAAATTAGTTTTTCTTATAAATTTAGCAGTGAAACTAAATTAGTGTCTAGGTCACGTGACGCCTATCACCCCTCTAAATTTTGGGGTGAATTCACGGTCGGGAAAAATGTGGAAATGGGGCTTCAGGTAAAAAAGTATGTATTGCTCTAAATCTATCTGGACAATCACAATCTAGTAATATATGTGCAAAAGCTGTTAGCTAATTCTTTATGATCGAAAGTGAGTATCCCAGTCCCGCTCTTCTATAATAAGATGCTGCGTCTTTAACATGTTGCTTAATGAATCTCTGTAATTTATAAGGCTTTTATAACAAAAATCTACTCCACTTCCTGTAATTGCTAATCAGACATTTCGCACGAATACTAGCTTTTCACGTGTGTTCTGTAACTCTTGATTCTTTACCCTTTGTACCACGAGTGCACACCACTTCATGTAAAGACGAATGACAGTTAGCTTTATTGATTATATAATTGTGCAAGTTTCTGAAAAGTTAAATTGGACACAGTGAAGGCTTTCTAAGATGATTATGTATTAGAATGCAAACACCATTTCGCGCTATTTAAAAAAAGGAAACTTTTCATTTGCGAAAGACAGGCTCAAGGAATGACCGGCTGAAAACAAGTAATAGCATAATTACCTTTAACATTGAAAAAGAAAGGCGGACCAAAATCAAACTGTTATCCAGCGTGTCTAGAGAGGGATGAGGGCCTCCGAGAAAAGTGCAGTAAAGTGTAATACATTATCAACGCTACACTGTAGAAATATTTAAAGAGCATGGCATGGCAAACTTAGACAACCGTAGCAATCTAGTGCGTTATTCGAGAGGAGCCAGCGACTCTCGGCGGACATTAAAATTGTGAGTACAAGCTCATTATATTTATGTATAAAACCTTTCAAGGCAACTGAGCTCAACACATTCGATCTGGTAAAGTTATAGTCGGAATACAGGCGAGCTAGTTTAACCCCGACCATTTAACTTTGTATCATGGTGGCAGCCTAGACAAGCACGAAGACGAAACCGCAATAATAGGTTTGTGTTTAGGTCGTCTTGTTTGTGCACGGCCAGTCTGCATCCCTACACTGCAGGGTCGTATCAAATTGACTCTGGTGGTGAGTTATGTGGTCCTTTGAGCCTATAAAATAACAAAGGCACGGAGAATGATTCACAGAAGTGGAACACCCTGAGCCATGACAGTGTCTTCGGTGGCGGCATCCACTGAAAAAGGTAAAATGCACTCAGACGTATCAGGAGCTTTATCAGGGCTACCCTGTCCAAGAAACGACTGACAACTAGAAGCGTTTACTGCCCTTGGGCACTTATGCCTATGGTTTCGCGTTTTCGGTACATATATTGGTAAACCCCGAAACGTAACCACCGAGCACGGCTCGGGGTAACCAGAAAACCCCGACAAAGAACACGGGAAGGACGTAGTGTATATGGTCTGCCCTTCTGTGTTCAATTCCTTCTTGAGACCTTACCCAAAGTGGAGCCGTGACTAATGGGCTGTAGTTGAGCTTGTTGGCGCATAATACTATAATAGGGCCAGCTGAACTTAGGAAAATAGAATATAGGAAGAAAAATAGACAGACGTACCACTGGACTACCAACTGTGGTTTAATACTTCCTCCTTTTGTTTGTACCTTGACTTTGTGCTTTTTTTATGTATTGTTTTAAAACCACATAAAACACAGCTTATATCCGAAAACCTAACTAAACTTAAATTTGAATCACCCGCATTTCACGGGCACACGAAACACCGCAAATATTGTTTTTGTTCGGTAGTGAGCTAGATCGAAGGCCTCGCTGACGCTAACGTTAGCTGACACACGTTGCATCGACTTCCGCTATTCACGAGCTTTCACGAAACAGCGCATATAGTCGGTGCCATCTTGATTCGGTAGTGAGCTAGATCGAGGGCTTTCCTCGCTTCGAGGACGAACACACGTGTGGGCTGTGAAGACCGCACGTTGGACTGTGATTTCGTAAACCTAAAAAAGTGTATAGCCAAGTTCTCGTGCATCTCTCGTGCATACTGGTTCTTGTGTTTTGCGATGATGGTCACGCTGTTGAACTCTGCACTGCATTCACAGTTGCGGCAATGTGCTGGTAGATGACCTGCTCTTGTGACTTTTAAAGATGCTGCATGTTCCCTTGTCCTGTCGTTCATGCATCTACCAGTTTGTCCAATATAACACTTTCCGCACGATATGGGATGCGATAAACGATCCCCTTTTCACATGGGGCATATCGTGTCCAGTAAGAGATGTTCCAGGTTTTCATGTGGATGGTATCCTGGTTTACTTTACGGCACATGGAGTAAGCTTTGTTTGGTGCAGAGCACACAACCTTGATGTCCTGCCTCGAAGCTATCTTTTTTAACTGTGCTATTCCATGAATGTCAGGCTAATATTGCAATCTTTTGTTTATCTTTTGTTTGCTGCGTTTCACCTGTGTCTGATGTTTTGCACTTCAGTTTTGTGGAGATCTTTTCAAACACCCTGACCAAGCGAACGTTTGGATATGCAGATTCTCGCAAACGGGAAATTTGTCGTTTAAAACTGGACTCAGTATTATGGTGACGCGATTTGTTTAAGGCCTATAAAAGAGTGGTGTTCGCAACACTTTGTTTAATAGTTTTTGAATGCCCTGAATCAAACGGAAGAAATCCTTTGCTTGACCTGGGTTCATACGTCCAGCAAACGTGCCTATCTTTAAATTCCAGTTTGAGATCAAGGAACTTGATACCCATATCGACGGGTAGTTCGTGTATGAAAACCAATCCTGGGCAGCATTCTTGGAAGCACTGCAGCACTGTCTCTTTGCATTCATTGGTCTTATCCCCACCTCTTTGGTATATAGTATCAGGAAATGATCAACATACCTGAAGATGGCCATGATTCTCTTGTCTTTTAGGTTATCCCTGATGGTCCTTCGACGTGCTACCAGGAAAAAATCACACAGTTGAGGGGCTATGCCAAAACCTTTTGCACACTCCACTTTTGTAGAAAGTGCTGGCTTCGTGCGCTACTACTCTCGATGTCAGATATCCACTGAGCAGTTCAAGGAAGGTATCTGCGTTGATTCCCGCCACATTTTGGAACGGTATTCTGCCTTGCTCGTTCTATGATATTGCGAAGAATTGACAGGAGGCGTCCATGGGGTATGGAATAATACATGTCTTGGATGTCCATTGAAAAACCAGAGGCGACACTTGATCCATCTTCTTGAAGATACGAGATCAGTTGTTCAGAATTTTGAATCACGTACGGATCACTGCGATGTATTAGAGAGAGTTGCTTGGCCAAGAAGGATTACAAATGCACTTGCCAGGTTTCTCTCTCCGATACAATACCCCGAAACGGTACGATTCATTCTGTGCTCATCTTTGCCGAGAAACATACTTCCAATTCGCCCTTCTTTTGTTGCTTTAATCTTTGTGTATAGGCTGTTTGGGTTGTTTCTTTGTAGCAGCTTCATGAATGCTTGCTTTGCAATCCTGCATTGATTTTGCTCTACCGGGATGATGTTTTTCGCCACAGCTTGAGAGGCTTTTGCTCCATACGTTCTTGAAATAAGCACTACTAGGCCACCTTCTTTATCCGAAACACGAAGTTTCACATTTTTGCTTCGTAGCTCTTTGATCGTAAAGCCGAAGCTTATACCCGGGAGTTCTCGGTTCCGATTACTTGTGAGGCAATCAATACCTTCACTAATGATTTGCGAGGCTTTCCCCTCATACGTTTGGGATGCAATGTTCCGAACTAGGGCTAACTTATCAATTGGCTTAAGTCTGGGTGGTATGGCATGCTTCGGACCTTGTTCGAGTACCTTTCTGGTTTTTCCCGTGATGTAAACTTCACCAATGACTTGGAGGAGGCCACCTTTTTGGATCCTCTGGGCCCCAACATTTTTGGGGGATTCAGAGGTTTTGTGGGACCTCCGGCACATACAACACCGCAATATTTGCGCTGTTTTATGTGCTGTAGAAGTGTGGGTGAAAAAATTTAAGTTTAGTAAGGTTTTCGAATATAAGCTGTGTTTTTATGTGGCTTCTAAAAACAAAAAAAAAGCACAAAGTCAAGGTTCAAAATAGGGAGAGAGTATTAAACCACAGTTGGTAGTCCAGCGGTATGTCTGTTTTGTTTTTTCTTTCTATATTCTGGTTTTCTAAGTTCAGCTGGCCCTTTTATTGTGGAGCCGTCCTTGAGTAAAAAAAAGAAAGCTTAAAGAGAAAAAAATCCTTAACTACAGCTTTCTTTTGTATTGAGCGGGCTCCTTCTTTTTCTGAGAGAACCACTACCATCATTTAGTTTTCTTTTCTTATTGACATCGGAACAACTTTTAAGTACAATCGGGTCCTGCGCATGCTCTCAGGAAATCGAAGAGTCATAGGCCCGTGTTCTGATATCTTACGCTTATGACCCGATAACGATCGATAATTTTGTCTGACACCAAAAACTTACACCGAAAAACATCGAACGTATGAAAAAAATATAAACCCGTTAAAACTATCCCTTTGAAAATATTGCCCTCTCTTGGCAGGCGCGGAATCCCCGCACAACGGCGAACTACAACCAGCAGCGTGACGGCACACATTATGCGTTCGGTAGGAATAGAAAGCAAGAACACACCCACAGAGAAAGATGATGAGAGCAGTGACGTTGCACTTTCGACGCTGTTCGATTGGAACGTCAGCTACTAGCGTTGGCTGCGCTCCGACGTTCAATATCTTGGGGAATGACTTGCACGTTCCACGATGTCTGTTGTTCCGCCATTGTGCAGTGGTTAAGACCCTCTAATAATCGACACGTGACCTTCGAAAGGAGTCTGCTGGAAGATAAAAAGACCCGAAAGCAGAGAGCCCTAAACATTATGCCGTACCTACTGTATCATATAATTAACAAATGCTAAACAACAAATACTATTCTCACTTTTATTACAAGCATTTATACTGTCGATAGCCGCTGAAGGTCCACTTTCTTTGCTTCTGCGACAATGAAAATTGCCCCATTTTACCGGTTTTATTTTACTCGCTGCTTTCCTTATTCCAAGAGCAGAAGACTAGCCGTATACTCAAGTGTATGAAAACGGGCTCAGAGGTTTGGGCAGGAACTCCAGCGGTGGTACGTGGGACCGAACATCCACTTGTCCGGATGGCCGTCGTGTAGATCTTGGAAGCCACTCGTGCTCCATTGGAAGGGCGGCAGCACGGAACCGTCGGGGTGGAAGGGGGGCCCGTTTATGGCAATGAACTCGAGGCTTTTAAACATGGCGTAATTGGTGAGCTGAAATACAAGGCAAAACAACGTCATTAGTTTTGGTTGCGTTGCCGTTCGGGGGCCTTCTACTATATGGTGCTCTGGAACGCGTCATCCGACTAGGTCGTGTTTAGCACAGCGTCCAAACAACGTGGTCTCTCAATTTCCGCCTGATGACGTCATAGAAGTGTCAGGCTGTCGCCGGCCGCGCCCCTGACGGTGTCGCAGCAGCGTTGGTGGATGTGGCAGACGTCTGTTCTGCTGCAAGTCGCTCTCCGGATTGACAGGCTACGGAGGCTTCGGCAGCCAGGAGTAGGGACGCCGCGACGACAGCGACACCCACGTTCGCTCGTGCCTTTAGAGCGCAGCTCTTAGGCACCTGTTTCCGGCTTGAGCGGCGTCGCTGTCGCCATCGCCGTCGGCGTCGGCGTAGTTGCGCGTTTGAATTATGGGACGTTTCTCACAATGGCGTCACATGTGGCGTTACGTGTGACGTCAATAGAGAAACGAGTGACATGGCGACGGAGGAGGGGGTAGGGGGAGGAGGAGGAGGAAGGAGAGAGAGGAAAGGCGGAGGAAGGCAGGAGAATGAGGGAGAAGGAGGATGGAGGACGGGAAGAGGGAGGAGGAGGGGGAGCGAGGAGGAGGATGGAGGAGGAGGAGAGGCATACCCTCCTCTCCCTCCCGCCCTCGTCTTCCTCAAGAGCTGCACCTCTAAATCGGCTTTACAGGGAATTGTGAACGTCTCATTTTTTGCCAGTACTTCTTGTAGCCAACCTCCAGGATCACGGCATTCGAAGAGCATGGCATTACGGCTTCTATGACGTCGTTTGTTGCCACCTTGGGGCAACTGCTGATATATGATCCGGGTTGGACGCTAAACGGACCAGTCGGAGGCGCGCTCCAGGCACCATGTCCATTGTCACTAGACTCGATCGATTTACCTGCACCTCCTGCGCCGGTGCAGCAACGTGGAGGGCGGTGTATTTCCGGTTGCATCTCCATACACATATAGGAAATACACCGCCCTACACTTTTCTGCACCGGTGCTGGAGATGAAGGTAAATCGAACGAGCCTGAGAAATGCGAGGCTCGACTTACTACGTTCGCGGTTCTCGGTTGGTGATTGGTCCTTCGGCGTTTTTATCAGCTAATACCGCAAGCTGATTGGCTGCGGAGAGATGACAAGATGTAACGGGGCTCACGACGATCAGTGTTTCTTAAGAGGTCGGTGACTATACACTGTTAAAAAAAGTCCGAGATTGGCTTTTTTTTCTTTTAGTAACACGGAAGCAGCCATTCACGGTAAACGATAGAAGGTTCCCGCGAATTACGAATCAAGCAAATACGATTAGACAAAATACGGGAGAACGCTTAAGCTTCGCCTGTAAGAGTGGAACGCAATAGCTAAACATTAACTACCGCTCGCTCCCAAGCCGTGCCAGCGTGTCTGCGTGGCGTAGTCTTTCAGCTAGAGCATTTGAGCGAAGTATCTCGAAAACGATTGTATAAGGATGTCTGGGATGTTTTTCTTGAATCTTTATACAGATCCTTATACCGTGCGGGCCCGGGGCAGGACGCTTTAACCCGTGTTAAGAAGATGACATTTCCCGCAGGCATGAAGACTTTTTTCTTTAAATTACATTCGGGTACCTTGCCCGTCAAGTCATGGTTGGACGAGAAAAGAGCTCCTCGTACCGTGGGCGGTTCATTGTTTTTTTATGCAAGAAGCCTGAGACGATCGAACACGTGTTCCTCGAGTGCTGGGATGGGGTCTTCGTCTGGGACGTGCTCCAACGCACGTTGAAGAAGCGCCTCCCCTAGACGCGCACGGAATACGTTTTCTTTCGGTTAAAAACAAGGAAGGCTTTCCGTTTGACTTGGTTATGCTTTTGGGGCTGCACGGTATTTGGAAGTCCCGAACGGCTGTGCGTAATGCCGAAAGTGCTCCGCGAGAGGCGCGGGAATATTCCCGAGAAAGTGTTTCTTTGTATGTTGAAGTACACAAGGCAGAGAAGTGTGTGCCTGAGTGGCTTCCGCGCATCGAAGCGCTGCTGGCTAGGAAACATTTTTAATTCCAATGACACCAGTCTTCATGGACTGCGCTCCTAGTGCTGCCGTTCTTGTATGATTATATGTTTTTGTTATGGTATTTCTGAAGTGCACGTCCGGCAATAAGGAAAAAAAAAGTCTGCGTGGCGTAGTTGGTAGTGTGTCTGGTCGCAAACGAAGGGCCGTGGGTTCGACTCCCGTTTCCGCCTTAAATTATTCGTATTTCTTTCATATAATTCAAATTAATTACTTATGGGCCAATCAGGATTTTCCGTCCCGCCGGCACCAACGACGACAACGACGCCGGCTTTTCGGCGACATGAGCTCCTTAAAGCTATGGATTTGAAAATGCCATGTGCGTGAAGATAATTAGAACGAAGTCTCATTACTCACTGTTCCGGCGCATATCTCTTTTTTTAGATCTTAATCTTTTTTTGCGAGCTTCGTATTATTCGCAGCGGTCCTTCTATTGTCCTCTGCGATTGTCTGTCTCCGTGGTCTGCAGGAAAGTAAACTCGCAGACCATTTAAGGGGAATGGAGGTCTAACTTATGTGCATCATTTCCTGCGATAGAAACCCTTTCAATGAACCGAAGCAAACTCCGTGTACGGCCTTAGTCAAAGAAACTGATTTTCTTCAAGCCACGATACCATTTCCGCTTGCACTATTGAGGATCACTTGAAACGAAACCGCTCCAGCAGCTGTTGCGTCTGACACACTAAGGAAGAGAACGCGTGGCTTATTGCGGTCATGTTCCTTTCTTTGGGATTCGTTCTTAGGTGTTGCCATTGGTTAATGCCATATTCTCCTTGACCGAAGATGAATGATTAGTTTCAGGTGAGTCACTACACCCTACGTTACTTAAGTTGTCACTGTCAGTTACTATAATAATTTACCTGAACAGATGTGAGTATCGTATCATAGTTCGTGAAAATGTTCGTCCTCTAACGCCACGGTGTCCGCTAAAGACTAACGTTGTCTACATAAAAAGAAAACGCAAAGTGTCCTGTTCGGTGTTGTAATTTTCATAGATGTCGCATTATACATTTAATTTTCCAAAATGTCCCGATGAATCATTGGAAAATAACATTTCACTTGTACATAGACCTTTTGATCGCATCCCATGTAGCATGCCAACAAATAGCCAAACTTGTCACAAGTTTGGTAATCCTATGGGCCCATCTTTCTCCTAATATGGTTTTGGTCCAAGGTGCTAGCTACTATTAGGGAACTGTTCTTCGGCGTTTCTATGGCTTTTCACTGGCTTGCCTCATAACTGCCAAAGAGCCAGGCTTGAGCCAAAGATACCGTGTATGAACTCAATAAACCAGCAGTGAAGCACATATTTGGCCATTTAGGCCCAGAGTTGTAAAATGAAAAGCGATCTTCCAGACGTGAAGCCTAACTCTTACCCTTATATGGTATGTAGGCCCAAAGATGCCAGATGACAGCCAAACACCACCCGCGAAGCCTAATTTTGGCTCTTGTTTGGAGAGCTTGGGCTAAGATGCCCAGATTCTGGCCAAAAAAGGTCGAGTTTGGCTCTGCCTCGGCTCCGTCTAGCTTTCTAGAGCCTTAAATTTCCTGACAAAATCAAATAGTGCCCCGAAGAACTGACCTACGCAATATAAAGTATCACGAGAATCACTGTTTTAGTCATATCGACATGCCTATGGGAATACTACCGTGAAATTTTTTTTATATATTGATAATGCACTTACTATCAAAAATTGGAAATCGAAATTGAAAAAAGCTTCCGTGATCAAAACTAACTTTTTTTTTCAAGATAACGAAACGCTTCCACTCCGAAAAAAATAATATGTGTTATGTTAGAGTTGCAATTTAGTTTGTCTGTTAGTTACGCAGGTACTTGTTGGGGCTAGTTAATTTATATAGCAGGAATTACATGCCTTATAGAAATGTAGACAAGAGCCACAAGAGCGTCCTTTCATGCGAAGATATACACATTTTTGCTCCGTGTGCGATCCATATAGTGAAGTAGTGCGAAACTGTAAGACGAGCAAGGTAGCAGCGGCGAATTTGTATACATATTACTTCTTTCAATTAGTATGTAAGTGACAACGTATATATCGGAACATTCAAAGTGTATCGAAGATAAAAATAACACCTCAACCCACCCTGGAAGATGCGACCAAGTAAAACCTGATAAGGTTTTGGTAAAAAAGATGCCAAGGATTTTGAATAGATAGGCTGAGACGGTAACTCAAAACAGGCTTGGAAAAGACAGTGAACTTTTTTTGTGTGTGAAGTGACTGGGTAGGATTTTTGAGGCACAAAATAACATTCTACCGTAAACGCAGACAAAATTTAGCGAAATATTTGCGTCTAGAAAAACATTTTCATTTAGAAGCAAGTTCGAAACTTGCTTTTATTTTGTGGAGATGACCGCGAACTTAAAGCGTGTTTCGCCATCTCAAAATATTTCACGCACCCCAAAAATGGCAGTGATGTTTTGTTTTGTTTCTATTGGAGAGAGGGGGGGGGATCGGTGTTTTGTAAAATAGGTTGCCAATTCAGGCAATTCAGTTTATGTTTAAGAGTACAGTGTGTCTTTAAAAATGTACCATTATCACGACCTCCGTAGAACGTTTAGAAGACCCGCTTAAAGGGACATTGACCCCAGGAAAGAAATATATTTCCACCTGGTTAGGACAGGCATATCTAAAACTATATGTTCGTCAAACAAAACTTTTTGCCCAATATTTAAGCTACAATACGAATATTTCGAATGGCGGGCAAAACCGAAATCGCACCCTGTGATATGATGATGATAGCATTTGTACCAAACTAGTGTGCGCTCTGAGTTCGCTGGACCTCAGAGCGCACACTAGTTAGGTTTGAACGCTATCATCATCCTACAAGTATACAATTTCGAATTCCCCGCAAATCGAAAAATTCGTATTGTAGCATAAAATTGGGCCAGGAATGTTTTTTTTTTGCGACGAACATTCATTTTGATACATGCCTGTCCTAAGAAGGTAGAAGAAAACGTTTTTCTTGCACTAGGTTAAGTGTATTGTTTTTAACTAGATATCGGCTGATCTTACCCACCTTCATGTCAACGGCCCCGCCTGATATGCGGGTCATCCTTGGCACGTCATAGCTGCCTTTGGGGTCAAACAGGTCGCAACGGGCAGCAATGGCGTAGGCGGGATTGTAAGGTGGCGTGCAGTTGCATCTCGACGCAGGATCGTGGGTGTAGTTATTGTACCTTGAGAAAAAAAGTCAGTTCCAAGCCTAGCCAACGTTAAATTACAAAAAAGTCGTTATTTCGACGCCTTACTCGGTGAGAATAGATACAATGATGTGAATGCGTGCAGTGCTTACCAAAACTTTTACCGCGATCACGCGAACTGTGTCTTATTTCGTGGGCGCGCTATCCTCGCGGCAGCCGAAGAACTTCTTCATAATGTCCCGTTCAATGGAACAGTCAAAGTAGGAGAGACCGCTCGCTCAGGGCCGAAATCACGTTTAGACACCGGCGAGAACGTATCAAGTTTGCCTGGCGTGCAATCAAATACTTTTGTCCATCTCGTTCGCGGTGCCATTCATACGTGACTACCGAACATGCGTTGACCTCAGTGTAGCCGCGACTTCAAATTTGAGCGAGCAGCCTCCACTTCTCGGGCTGTTCCCTTGAGCGTAACGGCATGCAGCAGTTCTTGGGGTACAGCCAGAATAGTGCTCCCGTGAGATGAGACACAGTTCGCGTGTTTCGTATAAGTTTGGTGATCACTCTACTCAGTCCAGAATAAGTCGCTCCTAATCCAAGGAAAACCGAATGCATAACCGAATTGTTTAAGTTCTGTGTACACTTATTTTTATTTTGAGTTCGCAGCGATACTCTCCGAAGTATAAGTAAAATATTCACCGAGCATAAAGTGAAGCAGTGATGCTCTACAATGGCTTGACAAAAAACCTCAGCAGAATCTGAGGTTTCAGAAGGTGACGCACTAAATTTTGGGCTCCATGGAACGAATATTCAGGGAGGAAACAACAAACTTAACCGGTGGCAGGTCCGCTTTGTGCACTGCAAAATAGCAGCTGTTTTCACACCACGCGTAGAGCGAACGCCGCAGGGGGAAATTTGTTGCTCTCTTGCAGCATGTTATAAAGTGCAGCATTGCAAAAAATAATTTGAGGCGTCTCACTGGCCAGAACTGGAAGGAAGGATTTTCCGCACACTATCTCACTGATAATCTACTACGCCATGAGGTATTCATATACAGGGTCTACCATCTGAATTTCAACAAATTTATTTAAAAAATATTTATCCTAAAAGGCAATACTAACTCGGTCTGTGCAGGTGACATATACGGCAAGGGGGACATAATATATAGGCTAATCGTCAAGATAAGTCGAATAATCAACTAAAGTTTGTTAATTAACTTGTTAATTCCGCAAGATAAATATTTGCATCTAATTAGAAACTTGCCCAACATGATAAAAAAAATTATATCAATCAGATTTATAAAGACTCGAAGCACATGGGAAGTGGAAAGGGGGATCTGAATTTATTTCTCGGGAACCAGGCGCAAGGCTATTGTTGCGAAAACGCTGGTGAGAACGCTATCATCGACTTTTTCGCACAGCTAGCCTTGCGCCTGTTGCGCAAGTGTTAATTTTACCAAGTCCCTCCGCTTCCCACGTGCGCCAAGTCCGTTTAAAACAAACTGATTAGGTGATTTTCGATGCCCCACAGCTACTTTATAATTTTAACCATGAGTTTTAACTACTCAAAAAGTTAATGTGCAAATTTTAGATAGCTTTTCTTTTTGCTTATAATGGCGATTTTTTTCTGTATTATGTCCTGGTAGTGAAACGCACCAACAGAGAGCACATATGTGTATTTTAGAAATTTGTTTCAATATTTTCTTCTAACAAAATCAAACACACTGCGCGTCATGGCGTCTCCTCTATAGAAGACGCCATGGTAATTCAACGGTCTGTACGTTAACAAGATTCAGTCAGTGATCGCACTGAATCGGTACGCCGCACTCACGCAGGAAGCGAAAAAATACTTAGAACTGCAATGACTTGCTCTTACATTGCAAAGAAGAAAAAAAAACAATAATTTCAACCCCCTATATCAGCTGTCGTTTCGCCAGTGAGCACGTGTCATGTGCGCCAGTACGTTTTCTTTTTTTACCTACTAAACAGTGCATAGACCCACAATGCACCTGAAAACTTTGATGTGTTGCCTTTTCGAGAGCTGTCTTTCTTACTGACTCTCAATCGATATTGGCGAGCAATAATTGTTCCGAATTTATGGTATTGTACCATATGGCAACGCAACCGCTTGAAAGATTTGAGTGAAACTATATCTTGTTAGAACATTTTACTCAAGTATAAAACACTAGGCTATGCTTATCAACTGAATCCTTTTTTTCGGGCGAGGTGTCCGGTGATAAATGATATTACAGCAAGTTCAGTGACCAGACATATTTGACGCAAATATTTCTGTCCAAAGTTTTAAAAATGCGACAAAAATTTCAGTCCCCTCGGAATGGTATAGTTCCATCACGGCACGTCTCAAAGCCCAATTTGATTGAACGTATATTTTGCAATAATTTGTTGTTGTTGTTGTTGCAATCTGCGTACCTTCGTATTAATACTCAAATAGTCCACCACAAATAAGGTTCAAAGCTAGCATCATGTTGCACATTTTCTAAAGATAAATGTTTTCGACTTTTTCTAGTCATCCAAGAGAGATGTAATTAAGGTAAGAAGCTGAAATGGTTGAATAAATTAGGCAGGCTCCAGAGAAAACTCACCTCATGAGACCTGACATGGTGTCAACGTCTTCGACCTTGCTCTGTTCCCTCCTAAATATTTGCGCGCGGGGACACATCTCATGGCTGTAATAATTGCCATATTTCTTGACCATGTCTGGTTGACCGCTGATGTTGAAGATAGCTGGAAAGAAGCTGAAATTTCAAAGAAGGTGATGATGTGTCTAAATATGAACCTAGAGAGAAAAAAGCAAAAGTTATAACAGACTTTTGATTCAATATGTGATTAAAGTTAATATGAAATGTATCCGAAAAAAAATAATTTAATTGTGTAGAAATAAATTGCTACCCGAATTTTTTAAGTGTTTGCTCTGGGTAGCTAAGTTTAAATGTCCTTATACTCCTCGTATAATAATATAACGCGCCGAATTCGAAGGAGTCATGAAGAAGCGGTAGTACGTTATCTTAAGGAATGGCTTGGGGTGTTGTAACCATAGGCTCTATTGGCTCAGTGTGGATACGCCACAATTAACGATTAAATTATACTTACGCGACATTGTAGCTTGCCCAGTACTTTTGATTTTGAAGATATTCGCTGACATCTTTAGTCCTCGTAATATTTCTGGAAAAAAAAAGGTATTCAATAATAACTTTTCGGAGCTCAAGAAAAATTCAAACGTACGGCATCTGCTCAAGAATCCAGAGGGTATTTTTCCCGATGGCCGACCCAGGAGTAAACAACTTGTAGTCCAGCACCATCCACTGATTATTGTACCTAAATAAGGAAAATATGGGAGTCAGAAACGAAACAACAAGGTAAACTATATGCAGGAGTTGAGTCACGGATATTGATTTTGTTAAATTCTCAATTACGATTAGTTGCATAGCACTACCAGGGCTAGTTATTTTTCTATTAAATACGTTTTGCAATACCTGCATCGGCTTTTGCCGTACATAATTGCAGAGTTGATATACCCTTTACTATCGGCTCTATACCCAGTCAATATTATCGACAAAATCACCGGAAAAGTAAACTTGCCCAATGATTTTCATCTGATTATAACATTTAATATATTACATGAAGTGTGTCTTTAATTTTGTATTTACAGAGCACCTGTGCATTACTGTAAGTGAAAATTTCACGTAGTCGAATTGTCAGAAAGATGTCACGGATTAAAATGGCAAGGCAATTGTAGAACAAGAAAACATATTTAATGAGGCGAGCTTGTGCCCTCAAGCTTAAAAAGGAAGGTACCACACTTCTCGCATCCAGAAGGGCGACTGGCCCGAAGCAGCGCGCTACACCTGCTTTTATAACTTGGAACGCTAATGAACTTTTTGAAACAGAACACACGATGATTAACCCTTGCTTTTCTGGGCTGCCCACAAAAGCAAGAATTCATAAAGAAAGAACTGGGCCAAGCCGAGTTAGTTCGCCACTCCACGGCATGAAAGCTGCGTGCACTGAGGAATTCTCCCACGGGCAGGGTGATATTACGTTCACAAATACCAAACAGCACGTATAAAAATGTGTACACTTGTTTGATACCTCGCTATAACAAAATTAGCTACCCAAACATTTTCTTTTTATAGAAGACACTAATACAGCAGCAAATATACATTTGCGTTCATTGCGACTGGGTTTGATAATAATAATAATAATAATAATAATAATAATAATAATTTCATTGCAAATGAACAAAACGTATGTTAAGTCAGACCTGCCTAAGCCACATTGGGCTTGACTGGCAGCGTCTTACAATCAGTGAAACCAGCCATATGCAAAAGGAAACATGTGAACTAAAATCCACACAAAGAAATTAGAATAAGAAAAGCAAACTAGTGAGCACTTTACGAACTAAAATTTCTCAGGAATTTCTTGAGCTTGTATTTTGTTCTTAAATTTAGAATACTAGAGGGTAGTTTGTTCAGAAATGCTGGTACATAGTAACTACGATCTCTTTTTCCAAATCTTGTCGAACATCGAGATATCCGGTAACGCTCTTTGGGTCTAAGAATACGAGAAGGTACATATAGAACATTAAATTGACTGTCCCAAAAATGCCTATGAACAACAGTTACCATCAATTGCGAGTTAAAATCAGGCAAATGCAGTGCTTTAAACATGTCAATGTCCTTATCAAAGCATAAATCATAGGAAATGTTCTTTAACAAAGAACGCAGAATCGAAGTAATTCTAATTTGCCAACAGGGAGCACAATGACCATACATGGTAATACCGTAACGGAGCACACTGTAGACTAGAGCACGTACGACAATTTTTCGAACGGATAGTGGCATAATATATCTCGTGTTGTATAACAAACAAGACACTGCACGAATTTTCTTACACACATGAGCAAGATCAGTGTTCCAGGTTAGGTCACTGTCCAAGAATAGGACAAGATATTTTATAGAAGAATATGCTGTATAGGCTCACACGCACGTGATAGACATTCAGACATATGTAACCGTAAAGAGGAGGTCATATTAACTTTTTTCAAAGAATTGCTGAAACATATTAGTCGCGTTTTGGATGCATTAACTTTAATTAAATTAGCTTCAAACCAGTTCATAGTTTTAATTGCCGCAGTTTGTAAAGACGAAAAGACATCTGAATAATTAGACGCTCTAGATAAAATAACGGTGTCGCCAGAGTATTGAAATAGTGAAATTGGTACCACCATGGAGAGGTCATTAACATAAATATTATAAAACAGTGGACTTAAGACCGATCCCTGGGGGACACCAGCTTTCATTGAAAAGAATCCGCTTTGGTACCCTCCAAATGAAACACATAGACGCCTATCCTGTAGGAAGTTTTCC
Source organism: Ixodes ricinus (assembly GCA_037355805.1). Classification (NCBI taxonomy): domain Eukaryota; kingdom Metazoa; phylum Arthropoda; class Arachnida; order Ixodida; family Ixodidae; genus Ixodes; species Ixodes ricinus. The sequence goes on from JAZHYW010000202.1 coordinate 32,677, forward strand.
AGTAAATGTAGAAAAGATCCTCGAAAGCCTAACTTTGAAAGCTTTGTTACAAAATGTGATGGCTAACACTATCAAATGCCTTGCGGACATCAAGGAACAGTGCGCAGGCGACTTGATTCCATTCAAAGGATAAATTGAGCATGTCAGAAAAGTCCTCAAGGAGCATTTGAGTATCTCGGCCTTCTGTGAATCCGTACTGGTAAGGAGAGAGTAAACTGTGTTTATCTAAAAAGCTATTCATAGGTATCCCCAAATGTTTTTCCAGTATTTTAGCAACGCAAGAGAGGACGCAAATAGGTCGATAATGTTCGACGTTATTTCGCGCGCCTCATTTGAATAATGGAATCACCAAGGCTGTTTTCATTGCTAATGGAATGATACCATTAGATATAATGTGATTAAAAATCAAAAGTAGAACAGTCCTAATCCCTTCAAAGTTTCTGCGCAAGCCATTAACTGAAATACCATCGATACCTGGAGATTTATTGGGCTTAAGGCTAAACAGGATTGGCCTAAGCTCTTCTTCAGAGAGAAGAAAAGGATAAGCCGAGTCTAAGACACTATTGTGTGATAATCCACGCCAGGCACATCGCCCGAGTCAAGGTCAAGGACAACATTCCAAATCGAGGACGCAGACCGCACTGACTGGCCCAGTCAGGCATCGTCATCGTCGTCTGTTTATTTACCACCGCGGTGGCGCCCTCGTGTGTACAGCGCAAGATATCACACCCCTCCCACCCCTAATAATGAAAGTTAGTGGAAACTAAGAAATATAAAAAAGGTTCGTGAAAACAAATCACTTAAGTGATTACGGAGAGTAGCGCTGCACAGGCCGACGCACCCTGGTGCCCCAACGGGGAGGTGTGGTGATAGTCGTTTGACGAGGAGACGCTGTGCTTTCTGCAGCCCTTGGCTGCTGTTGTTCCTCAGCTGGAACCTCTGGGCAGGTGAGTTCAGGCATCTGACAGGAGAGATCAGGTGCCAGAACATGCTCTGACGTTTTGGACAGGTCAGGAACAGTGCCTGGAATGTCAGGGTCCTTCTCAATGTCTGCAGCTGTTCCAGCATGTCTACTGTGGTCAACTTGAGGCAAACGGTCCGCCTGCTGGATATGATCATGGTGGCGCGTCCACTGTCGCCCGTCAGCCAGCTGGAGGTCCGATGAAAATGTCCCCTGGGCTGGTACCACAGCCGGCATCCATGCAGGGCCTGGACGGAAGTTCCGGGCGAATACTTGATCACCAGGCTGTGCTTGAATCCGAGGTTTCGTTCTTTTGTCACATCTGATTTTCTGTTGAATTTGCTTCTGCTGCACCATGGTCCTCAGGTCAGGTCGAAGCAGGTCCATCGCAGTCTTCATTTTTCGTCCTAGCAGTAACTCGGCGGGGCTGCAACCCGTGACCTCATGTGGCGTCGATCTATAAGTGATCAACATGCGCGCAATTTGTGTACGAAGGTCCCCCGGTCCAGCCTTCTGCAACTTCCTTTTTACAGTCTGAACTGCACGCTCTGCAGCGCCATTAGACGCTGGGTGGTACGGTGGTACCAGTATTCGTCTCACTCCATTCTTCTTCAAAAATGTGGCATACGTGTCGCTCACAAAGGCTGGACCATTGTCTGACACCACAATGTCCGGCAAACCCTGGTTTGCAAACATGGCTCGCAGACACGTGATGGTGGCCTCCACAGACGGAGTTGAAACCGGAAACACCTCAATCCACTTGGAAAATGCATCCACTGCAATAAAAAAATAAGTGTTGCGGTAAGGCCCTGCGTAGTCGACATGAAGTCTCGACCAGGGTCTGTCTGGGAACGGCCATGGCATGACGGGTATTGGCCGTGATGCTCGCTGCTGCTCCTGACAGGTGGGACACTCTTGCACAGCCGCAACAATATCATCGTCGATTTTAGGCCACCACACGTGGCTCCGCGCTACAGCCTTCATCTTGGATATCCCTGGATGGCTTTCGTGAAGAAGCCTCAGGACGTCGCGTTGGAGAGATGCAGGAACCAACACACGGTTGCCCCAGAGCACACAGTTGCCTTCTACACTCATCTCTGTGAACCGCGTCTCGTACGGTTTTTCTTCTGGTCCCAAATCCGACCGGCGGCCAGTCCACAAGGCCTCTCTCACTCGTGAAACCACTGGGTCCCGGGCGGTGGCCTCAGCGACAGCTGTTGACGACAGCACACGTGGGTACAACCCTGCCAACATGAAGACTTCAGCAGGGCAGTCCACGGGAAAATCTGTTGTTGGCAGTGGCAGGCGACTCAGTCCGTCCGCATGTGCGATATGGCTACCAGGCCGATAGCTCAGCTTATAGCGGTACCCAGACAACAGCACGGCCCATCGCAGCACCCTTGGAGAGCACGACTCTGGAACAGGCTTGTCCGACGCGAGCAGGCCCAGTAGCGACTTGTGATCTGTGATGGCCTCAAATGGTCGGCCCCACAGGTATTGCCTGAATTTCGTGACTCCGAACACGAGGCCCAACGCTTCTTTGTCCAGCTGACTGTAGTTTTTTCCGCAGCTGCAAGGCTTCGAGATGCAAAAGCAATGGAACGCTCCTCCCCCGACGCTTCCCGCTGTGCCAAGACGGCTCCAAGTCCACACGGTGAGGCATCCGTGATCAGCACCGTCGGCCTTGCAGGGTCGAAATGTGCTAAGACTCCAGCGGATGCCAGAAGCTTTTACTTCTCTGGAATGCTTGCTCTTCTTCAGATGTCCAACACCAGCGGGCTTCTGCCCCCAGCAAGCGGTTCAAAGGATACAACACATCCGACAGATTTGGCAAGAACCTTCTATAAAAGTTGATCAAGCCCAAGTAGCTTTGCAGTTCCTTCACATTCCGAGGCATTGGTGCCGCCAGCACGGCTTCTGTCTTGGTTGGATTTGGCTGAAGACCAGCTGAGCTGATGATGTGCCCCAGATACTCCACCTTGGCCGCAATGAACTCGCATTTGGACAGCTTCAGCCGCAGTCCAGCTTTCTTCAGTCGCTCCAGGACCTGGCACACATTTGCCCAATGGTTGCTGTCGTTGGTGCCGGTCACCAGTATATCGTCAAAGTATACTGTGACATGATCAAGGTCGTGTAGGAGGTTCTCCATCGCGCGTTGAAACAAAGCTGGAGGTGACGACACCCCAAACGGAAGTCTCGTAAATTGATACATACCCTTCGGGGTGTTGATGGTAACAAACTTTTGCGAGTCTTCGTGCAACTTGACCTGCTGGTATGCATCTTTCAGATCGAGCTTCGTAAACTTGACTCCCCCGTTAGCTTTGCGAACAGCTCCTCGATGCGAGGGATCGGGTACGACTCGAGCACCGTCACAGGGTTGACTGTTATCTTGAAGTCGCCACACAGGCGAACACGGTCATCTCGCTTCACTACGGGAACGATGGGCGCGGCCCATTCGGACGTCTTCACTGGTCGAATGACGCCCTCGCGCTCCATCCTTTGCAACTCCTCAGTAACTCTGTCTCGTAACGCGAACGGGACGACTCGCGGCATGAAGAATCTTGGTTTAGTACCCTCCTGTACGGTAATCTGGGCGGCCACGCCATCAAAGGTACCCAGTCCTTCCGAGAATACTTCATGGAACTGGCTCACCGCTTCCTCCACGGACGTCACAGCGTTGACGACTTCTGGCTTGACGATTCCTAGCTTGAATTCCCTCATCCAGCTTCTTCCGAAAAGCGTAGGACACGGGCCCTTTACGACGAACAAGGGCAGAACGCGCTCGTTCTTGCCCAGCTTTACGGTTGCCTCAAGTTTGCACACCACAGGCTTCATATCGCCAAAAAAACTTCTTAACTGGACATCCGATGGCTCCAGCGTCGCCGAAGGAAACAGCTCCGTAAACTTCCTCTCGCTAATGGTTGACACGCTGGCACCGGTATCCAACTCCATGTTCAATGTCACTCCGTTGACGGCAACTTCGACTCGAATTGGTTCTGGTCCGGTCGCTTGAAGCGCCCAAAGGTCGTACGCCTCCTGCGTTCCTGGTTTGGATTCCGGCGCTCCCAGCTCGTCATCCACGTTGTGGACAGGTCTCGACCCACTCCTGGGTCTCACCTTTTCCGTTTGACATGTATTGGATGTGCATACCCGTGCCAAATGCCCTCTCTGCTCACACTTGAAACAGACGCTGCCCACGTGACGACATTGGTGTGCTAGATGATTACCCCCACAGCGGAAGCAAGAACCACTTGCCTGCTGTTTGGTGGGCTTAGTCCTGACAACATTCGCAGACTCCCCGGCCTGCTCAGGTGTCGCTTGAGCCGGCTGAGCGCGAAATGCACGGGAATCTTTCTTGGCAGCCTCCATGGCGATTACGGTGTTCCTTGCGGTCTCAAAATCCAACTCGGCCGTTTCCAGCAGGCGAGTCTGCGTCGCGACGTCGTTGATTCCGCTCACGATTTGGTCCCGTAGCATGCGCTCCCGAAACGATGCGAAGTTGCAGTCTTCGGCAAGCTTCTTCAGCGATGCGATGTAATCGTTGACAGGCTCTTCGTCCCGCCGATGCCGAGAAAAAACTTGAAGCTGGCCACCACCTCCGATACCCTCGGCGAGTAGTGCTTGTTCAAAGCTTCGAAAATCGCAGCCAATGTTGCATCGGCAGGCTTCGTAGGGGCGAGCAGGCTCCGCAGCAGCGAGTAAGTTTCTGACCCTCAGCACGTCAGAAACACGGCAGTCCTCTTCGTTGCAGCGATGTCGTTCACGGCGAAGTACAATTCTACCCGTTCGCGATACTCGGTCCAATCCGACGTAGCCGATTCGAACGGTTCCACCTTCCCGATGACAGGCATGGCTGCTGAAGTTGATGCAGGACAAACAGGTAAGACGTGCGCGACCGTTCTTTATCGCTCGTCGCCAGTTGTGATAATCCACGCCAGGCACATCGCCCGAGTCAAGGTCAGGGACAACATTCCAAATCGAGGACGCAGACCGCACTGACTGGCCCAGTCAGGCATCGTCTTCGTCGTCTGTTTATTTACCACCGCGGTGGCGCCCTCGTGTGTGCAGCGCAAGATATCACATATTGTTTAAGGTACATGAATCTGGGTGTTGTCCTGCAATAGCTGATACTCGAAAGAAAAATTGTTAAACTCATTAGCAATACTCTGTCCATCAGTAGAGAATTGCGAAAGAAGGTAACTATCATTACTTTTAGTGCACTTCTTCGTACCATGGATATTGTTGATGAGCGACCAAGTTTTTTTAATATCAGAACGAGCGTCCTTAAATTTATTTCTAAAGTGCATGCGTTTGGCGTGACGAATCATGGCATTAACCTTATTTCTGTGTTGCTTAAATTTCAACCGTAGCATAGTGTTACCGGGGGAGCGGTTCGACTGTGCCCATAGGAGATCTTTTTGCTTTGATGGTCTGCATGGTTCGGAAACCCGGGACTTGTGAAAGGAATGAAATAACAGGCAACGTATAAACCAAATCATAAGCCGACCTTTTTTCTTTGTATATTTTACGGGTTAACCGCGTGGGGGAGAAAGGAGGAAGAAAGCCGTGCTGCGAGACAAAGGCACTGCCCCTAAATTTCAGTAGCTCAAGATAGATACATAATAACAATTTAATATATTATAACTCTCAGGGCCCTAGGGCATTACAGAAATGAGTGGGACACAGTAAATAGAAATAAAGCAAATAACAACAAAAAGGCAAAGAATACACCAAACTTCTACGAAACATCTTTTAACAGGCTAGTAATGGCAATTTTAAAATTATCCGAGGTAGTGACTGCGGCAATGGCTGCGGGAAGGCGGTTTCAATCAATCGAGGTTTGAGGCAAGAAAGAGGCATTAAAGGTGGGTGTGCTGCAACGGGGGATCCCAACTTTTAGTTGATGATCGGTGCGCGATGATCTGTCTGATGGTTTAGAAAATAGACCTTGGCGGAGAGTGAAAAATCTTATGGAACAAACATAGACGTGATATTTTTTTAACGAAGAGAAAGAACAGGCAAGGCTAAGGTTGATTTCATTAAAGTAGAGCTAGCTGTCCAATGATAGAAAGTATAAAACGGGCGGAGCGATTTTGGATAGATTCTATGGCAGACGCAAGGGTGATACCATGATTCCAGATTGGGGCAGCATATTCAAGTTTAGGACAAGTTAAGGTTTCATAAATAAGAAGTTTTTTATAAAATAGGAACAAGAAAATATTTATTTTGGTGCAAAGGCCCGTTCACACGCTTGCAACCAAGTACGACAAAGAGAGACGAGACCTGTTGAAACCTCTTAAAATTTCTTAGGACGAGAAAATACACTGGCACGCTGGCGCCATCTGTGCGGTAACCCGGGAACTGCATTTCACAAGAGCGAAGGTTTTGCGGGATTTCCGAGGTCAAATGTGCATGATATCTATGAGGAAGTCTCGTTTATAACGTTGACAAAGTTTTTCGAACCAAGCAAGAAAGGATATTGCGCGAGAGAAATAGAAAATATGCCGGACCACCAAGTCTACATTGCTACCCAATAGATGACGCCAGTGTGTCCTCTCATCGTAAGAGATATAAGAGGGTCCAAGGCACTCGGTTCTAAGAGGTCGCAAGTGTGTGAACAGGTCTTAACACAATAATTGATTAGCGTTTTTTTTAGACGACATGAATATTCTAGGGCAGATCGTTTGAAATGTGAATACCAAGGTACTTATAGAAGGGCACAGGAATGAGGGTGGAGTTTTGAAAAAGTTGGAAGGGCAATTCTTCTTTTGACGAGAGACACTCATGGATTTACATTTAGAGATATAAAGTTCAATAAGCCACTCGTAGCACAATTGGGTAACATCGTTACTATGGATCAGAAGAGCAGAAATGTCAAAGTTGTTGAGGTTTTTTGTTTTTTTTAATAACACAGTTGTCACGAAAGAGACGCGGGTAGGGAGATCATTAATATAAACAAAAAATAGCAGTCGACCGAGTACCGAAGCTTGTGGAACACCGGAGTTGACAGGCGAGTATAAAGAATTAGTTCCGTTGGCGTGGACAATCTGTAGACAGTTAGTCAGAAAGGCTTCTATTCAGGCAAGCACGTATGAACATATGTTAAGGCTACTAAGTTTTGGAAGGGTGTGAGGTACCTTGTCGAATGCTTTGGAGAAATCAAGGAATATGCACCCTATTGAAAAATATTTTTTTACCGGAATGTCATTTCCAGTAAAAGTCTATTTTACTGGATTATGGGACTGTTTTCACTTCCAGTAAAGCCGTAGTTTACCGGAATGTCGCCGGACTTTTTACTGGAATGTCACCGGTTGGTCTACAGGAATGTTACCGGCTTTTTACCCGAATGTCACCGGATTCCTACCGGAAGTTTATTTCCAGTAAACATCTATTTTACTGGATTATGGGACTCTTTTCGCTTCCAGTAAAGCCACAATTTACCAGAAGATCACCATATAATAATATCTTTATTATCTTCGAAAAACTACATGTGTGCGTGCTGGCCCACGAAAGCAAAGATGCTTGTATGTGAGACCAGGCAGCCAATAAAATACCGTGACACAGTGAACACTAGAGAAACAAAACAAACAAACAACAATAACGTAGGAATGTGGGCAACGAATACGCACTAAGTAATTATATAATCATTATTGCGCGAGCGTGAGGCACCATTCTCTTACATTCCGTTTTACCGCACGAAAGGATGATATGTTCAGCAAAGGCTCTGGCAAACTGTTGAAGATTGGCCGGAATTCATAGTGTTTTTTCTTTCTTTTTTTCGGAAGTCAACGGAAGCCATTTAGGAGGAAGCCTGTGAACCGTGGTTGGTGCATGTTTACCAGATGCTGGACGATTCGGTAACAATAAACGTGGTTAGTCCACAGACACCTGAAGGTTCTATGTATCTATTTAACCGGGTCGATACCAGTGAAACAATTTGCACAGCTGTAGACAAAAGCAATCAGACCAAATAGGAACAACCGAGTTCTTTGTCGCAAAAGATATCTTTCAAGGTACTTACAATGCCGCTGGGTAAATTCCTAGACGTACGGTAATAAAACCGCGCAGGTGCACCACACGGACACACACACGTATGATCTCAGTAGCACGTTTAGCGAAAACCACGAACGCGCGAAACGAACATCCGCCGCCGTTGAGAAATCACGGGCACAGATCACGATGTCGTCCCTGATGTCGTCGCCGCGGGTGCAGCAGGTGTCAGTAGCACGCTTAGCGAAAACCACGACCGCGCGGAACGAACATCCGCCGCCGTTGAGAAATCCTGGGCACTCACGATGTCGTCCCTGATGCCGCCGCCGCGGGTGCACCCGGCGTCAGTAGCACGCTTAGCGAAAACCACGAACGCGCGAAACGAACATCCGCCGACGTTGAGAAATCTTGGGCACAGTTGTTTTCGCTCGCTGGATGCTTCTGAAGCCGGACGGACAAAGAGGCGTAAGAAACAGGTCACTGAAAGATATTTTCTTTTCATCTGCACACCCAGCTGCTCTGGAAGATACAGGTCGCACACATGGAACGAGAATCCGAGACTGAGCGTTCGTTCCTGGCCGGCCGTTGCTCGTTGACGAACAAAAAAGCCGGTTTTCAAAAAAAAAAAAAAAGTCAGCAAAACGACCTTCTCGCATTTTCCCCACGACCCAATGCGAGGGAGAGAGGGTGCGTGGGGACTCGTCCTTGGTGCGAGGCACCAAGGACGCCCAGTCCCCGGCTCGCCTCGGCTTCCCCTCCCCTCGTGTCGGCTTTGAGTGAAGTTCGGTAAACAGGGAAGCGAGTCACCCGTTTCGGTAAGATTAAAACCGGGTCGTCTGGGAATCGAAAGTGGCTGGCGGTGACATTCCAGCGAAATCTGGAAACTCGATGCCGATCAAATTACAGCAAAATCTGTTTGCCGGCAAATAATCTCGCACAGACTGCAGGTAAACTGGTTTCGAATGAAAACGGGTGAAAGCGCCCACCTTTTTGGATCGTCAAAACAGTTCGCTGCACGCACTTCTTGAGGGTTGCAACGTCGTCCCGAGCTAAAACTCGCACTCACGAGAATGCCGCCCGAGTGGTCTCGTACCTGCTCTGCCCCGACTTTCGCCTGTCGCAAATAGCAAGTTGCCGGTGATCGCTGCTCACCTTTTTGGATCGTCAGAACAGTTCGTTGCACGCACTTCTTGCAGGATTGCAACGTCGTCTCGAGCTAAAACACGCACTCACGAGAATGCCACTGCATTGGCGGCCACCATTACAAACTCAGCTAGTCCCCCTGCTCGTCTTGGCTTCCTTGCCTTTAGCCGTTCCCCTTTCGTCGGCTACCAGTGAAGTTCGGTGTCTGGCAAACGAGAGTGGCTTCCGGTAGGATTCCAGCGACGGGTAATCGGAAATGGTTCTGGCAAAACTTTCAGCGAAAGTATCTTCCGGTAATATTTCCACCACAGACTGGTAAACGACGCTGGTTTCTGGTGAAAATGAGTGGAAATTAACCCGTTTCCACTGAATGTCACGGGAAGTTTTTGCCGGATTTTAACCGAGAGTGGCTCCGGTAAAACGTACACCGGAATCTGGTAACTGAAAGTGGCGGCCAGTAATATTTCCACCAAATAACTGGTAAACTACGCTGGTTTCTGGTGAAAATGAGTGGATATTAACCAGTTTCCACCGAATGTCACTGGAAGTTTTTGCCGGATTTTTCAATAGGGAGGTGACATCACATGGACTTGCTTTTGCATGTCTCGTGGGAGCCTGTGGGTGATAAGGGCTATGGTTGCTGAAAATGGTAGTCCTGGTTTCGCAAGTTGAAGGAGTTTTCTTTTTTCGTAGAAGTACTCTAGCGGAGAGCATGGCCGGAACTTGAAGGCAATCACGCGGTCCCATATATTTAGAGCGTTTTCCTGAAAGCTCGTCGGAACATTCTCTTTCCAATCGCTCCAGCTTGCCTCCGGGTGGTCTGTCAAGTGTGGGTCATGCCACTTTTTGGCTATCTCATTCAGATAATGATGCATGTTCTTAATCCCAGCCTCTTCTGACACCCAGCAATATTTTTTGTGCTGACCATTCAAATAAATCAATACAGCTCTCCGGACTCGAAGAAGAGCCATCAAATATGTCTGGCTTGACGAGCTCAAAAGAAGGTCTTTGCAGTGCTTTTCAATGCCGAGAAAATTTCTTACATCAGCTCGGTTTTCTGTGGCATTCGCTGTTGCTGCAATTGCAATGACTGCATTATGACTGGGATAGTAGAGGCTGGCGTGTCTAGGCTGTCTTGGCTGCCTAGGTTGTTTAGCTTACGGAGAGTGGGGTTGAGAACCAAGTCCTCAAATGCGGAAAGTTGATTATTCATCTTCGTATATCCTTTCCTGATGAGCTCTTGGAGTGAAAGATTGGCCTTTCAAAGAACCAACTCTGTGAGATCGAGGGTGCTGGCATGTCCAGGTAGCTGTCCCTCATCCTCCTCTTGGCGGTAACTCGAAAATATCACTTTGTCACCTGCCGTTTTGTCCACTAGAAACGTTAACCACATTTCTTCCGCATAATCGTACCTGTCAACCCAGCCAAATACTAATAATCCCTTGAATTGCATTCAAGCTCACTGCAGTTAACCTACCATATCTTTATTTCACGCCATTCCGTACTGTTCTGTTCTTTGTTCTTTTCCTCGTAGTCAATGTCAACCGAGACCACTTTATACATTATCATTCAAATTGACTCGGTGCATAAGCCATGTGACGAGAGATGACGTGACTTGAAATGTTTCGCTAAATTTAGCGGGAAACTGTCTTGGTCACGTGACGTCAGGTCACATGAAATTAGTTTTCTTATAAATTTATGCAGTGAAACTGAATTAGTGTCTAGGTCACGTGACGCCTATCACCCCTCTAAATTTTGGGGTGAATTCACGGTCGGGAAAAAATGTGGAAATGGGGCTTCAGGTAAAAAAGTATGTATTGCTCTAAATCTATCTGGACAATCACAATCTAGTAATATATGTGCAAAAGCTGTTAGCTAATTCTTTATGATCGAAAGTGAGTATCCCAGTCTCGCTCTTCTATAATAAGATGCTGCGTCTTTAACATGTTGCTTAATGAATCTCTGTAATTTATAAGGCTTTAATAACAAACATTTACTCCAATTCCTGTAATTGCTAATCAGACATTTCGCACGAATACTAGCTTTTCACGTGTGTTCTGTAACTCTTGATTCTTTACCCTTTGTACCACGAGTGCACACCACTTCAAGTAAAGACGAATGACAGTTAGCTTTATTGATTATATAATTGTGCAAGTTTCTGAAAAGTTAAATTGGACACAGTGAAGGCTTTCTAAGATGATTATGTATTAGAATGCAAACACCATTTCGCGCTATTTAAAAAAAGGAAACTTTTCATTTGCGAAAAGACAGGCTCAAGGAATGTCAGTCTGGAACCATGGCCAAGTGTAACATGGGGATTATGAATGAAAATAAGGAGTTGGGTTTTACATGAGTAGATCTTCCCAAAAACCATGTTGTGATGTGTTAAGAAAAAAAGTTTGTGTCCAGAAAATAAACAAGTTGAAAGTAAATTACGTCTTCAAGAATTTTACATGGTATACTCGTTAGGGAGATGGGATGGAAGTTGAATATATTTTGTTTATCGCCACCTTTGTGTACTGGAACCACCTTCCCCTGCTTTCAGTATAATGTCAAGACTCCATGCTGGAGCGACTGAGAAAATAACTTTGACAGGATAATGCTAGGATCTATCTTAGTGTTTTTAAAAAAAATGTAGTATTGATCAATAATCTTTGCAAATCCTCCACTGTATATCTACAACAAGAGGATGCATACTCAGAAAATCACGGGCGGGAAATACACGGCAATAGTTGCTAACTGCAATAAAAAACGATTGAGTAAACACTTTATTTAAAAAAAATAACACAGTTCATTGGGTAATTCATCCCCATCAGCATCCCTAAACGTTATATTCGAAGAAAAAGAAGGATTAATAATCTTCCAAAATTGACGCGGGTTATTTAACAAGAGAGAAGGTAAAGTATTATTAAAATAATGGGTTTCTGCGTCTAGAATTGCTTTTTTATATATACCAGCTGCAGTATTGTACGCTGACTATAGCTGTTTGTTCGCAAAGAACTTTGCACTGCAAAAAAGGTTTCTTTGCTAGCTTTTTAAGAACACTTTATACCGAGGCGATTCGGAGGAAGACGAAATAGTGCGAAGTGGCAAGCGAGCTTGCATGAGGGACGCAACTTTTTTTTTAAATAAACACCGGTCATTTTTACTTGAGCTCTCTTTAAAACAATCTAAGTGAAACTCTTGAAAAAGGCAAAGATTCATATTAACAGAATCGAAATCAGCTCGAGCAGTATAAAAAATTCGCTTAACTTCCCTTGACCTATAGCATATATGTAGATCTAAAGAAAAATTCAATAAGGAATGATCACTAAGACCTCGCAAGTGAGTGACTAAAGAGATGAGCTCAGGCGATATTGTTAAGATAAGGTCCTAAACAGAACAGTTCAAAGCAGCTATACGCGTAGGTTGGGTAACCATTTGTAAGAAATTGAGCAAATACAAGTGACAATTAAAAAAATAAGTCACAGCAAAAAAGGAAGATGAAGAACAGTGCATTCATTCGGTAAGAACATACTATAAATTAATGTCAGTAAGCATTAGTCGTGTCATAAATAATAAAAAAAGATAGAAACTAAAGTACCATCATATATATCTCCGACACGTCGACAACAACAGATCCAGGTGATATTAAATGAAAGTATATTTCTTAGATATTAACTATATATAGAACCATGTTCTTGGTGCAATTCACTATCCATATAAAAGTCCAATTTTATTCGTGACCTTCTGAAATCAATTTTAAAACTAGAAATAGTTTTATTAAAGTCTATGTCCGACTCTTTTGTATATAGAGCTTTAGTTGATTGAAAAGTTAACGGATGTGGGGCATAGTTGATTCTTATTGTTGGAATCCTTCCCTTTGAGTTTTTAGTCGGGCATGCACTCGGATTGTCCATTGATTTGGTGTACAGACTATTTATATGTATTCATTGTAGAGGTCCGAAGTAGTATACTTGGTCTGTCATAAAGGGAAACGGAAGCGGTTCTGTATTTGAGAAAAAACACTTAAATCGTCTTTATTTGCCTCCAGGAATACGAATATCCAACTTATTTTTCAGATTCATGCACCCAGTATCTACAACAGAACTTTCAAAATACCGCTGAAGCCCCTTCTTCCCGTCGCGTTTGGTGTGAGGAGGGAATCATGACGTGTATATACAGGGACTTCAACATTTCTGCGCTTTCCCCAAGCCTTACTCGAAGAGTCAAAAGTACGGCTTCCGTTCCCTCCCAACCGGCACGCGCAGGGGCAGCTGAAACCTCTGGGTTTGGCATCACAACCATCATTTGGTGTTTCGGTTTTCCTCCCGTCCATTTGTATGTTCGGGTTAAATGCCTGCGATATTCAAATTGACAGAACAAATATACGCTAGAAATAACCTCTAACTCATTTGTTTAAGAACTTCCTCAGCTTCCATTTAAGTATAGTATATCTGATGAAGAGTGGCTGTGCCCTTAGATTTTTCGAATACCTTTAAAATTTTCACACATCCGGTAGATTTACTTCTGCAAAATGATACGTTTATTAAAAAGAGGAATTCGTGCATAGACTTTCCTGCAACGCGAGTCAGAAACCGATCACTGATATTTGTACAAGGAATCTAGAAAACAACATTCGCAACCGTAAAGTACTTTTGTGCCGAAATTTTGAGAATGCGTACGTATTGCTCAATGTCGGAGCGCAGATCACGTTTGTTGTTTAAGTTTTAGGAGCCACTTCTGTAGTAAATCCTACTAATTGGTGAATGTAGGCTTCAAGGTACATGCTCGCTCTACGTTCATAGTAGACCTACATAGTAGACCTACATAGCAGATCATAGTAGACCTATACGATATATTGTATGATGCTGCAAGCTTTATTCGGATATAGGTGCATTTAAGTTCGGATATAGGTGCATTTAAGTTTATTTTATATCCCCATAGAATGGATACAAAAAAACACAAACACAAATGTCCACACATTGAAAATTTGTAATAGATGCCTTGACACATTATGATTTAAAAAAATAAATAAATGTATGTTTGGTCAGTCTGCTAAGCGCGTTTAAATGTGATAGCTATAGGGTGGATGATACTCTTTGTTAAGGTGGTGCCTAAGGCAGGATTACGCTCAGCCTTTCAGTGCCCCGGGTCGGTAGTGCCTAGGGCAGGGTTTTGTTTGGAAGCAAGCTACGTAAAACCATTGTCTCTTTGTGACGCTGCGCGCGCTTCCCTTCAGCACCACCCGGATACAAGGCCTTTGCGCCGCATTTTCTGAGTCGCCAAGAAAAGGAAAGCACGCTTTCCTGCCTTTCCCACTTCCCTCGTACCGCACTCTCTCTCTACACCACCTGGTTTTGCTCATCTCGTTCTTGTCCTTGCCACCCCTTCCGCTTCGCGCGCTTTCTCACACCACTTGCTTGTGCTCCTCCCTTTCCTACGGGCTGGGTTCGTAGCTCAGACAGCAGCGCATCGGCTTCCTCGCCGGTGACCGGGATTCAAGCCCCGACGCCGATTGCCGCTTTGTTTTTAGGATTGTTTAGCGGTGGCGGATTGACCGACCTACACATCTCGTGCTTACACGACTCCTGGGGTTGGTCGGCCCTGTTAAGCTCCCGCTTTAAAATAAACGGGGAAGAAGAGCACAGTGCTAATAACGAATAGGAAATATGATCGGACTCACGCATTGGCAAACCTAGTGTTTACTTACGTGCCGCTGTTTAATTTCCCGAAGTAGTCCACCCATTGGGAACCGGTGACTGCAAGCCTCGTGGCAACCATGCCTCTAACCCAGGTGAGGGGAGCGCTGTCTGGTCTCACCAACTTCCAGAGGCTGTCATTTTTGTTCGGTATTGAGGTCTCCGTAATTGCCTGGAAAAACAGAACATGATGTCAGATGTCACCAAGTAAAATATTGGGCTATAAAACGATAGTTGCGAATTTATTCCAGTGGCGATGTCAACATATTGTAAAAAAATATAATAACTGACACGGTGAGCAATCGAGCTCGAGCTCGCAAGTCCAGCCAAAGCACGGTCGAAGGCATGAAACGTGTTCCAGATGTCGGGCGTTCAAAAGACTCGCCCTGCCGTTTTTATTCTGCCAGTACAAGTGGCCTAGCACTACGCAATAGATATATGACAATTCTGCTGAGAAAGTGACAACTTGAATGCACGACTCAACATCAAAATTATGTTTTGCCTTTCCTCAAAATTTTCAGGACAAGTATTTTATACCGCAGGTCATTATTGATTATTAACATGGAAAGAAAATGTGTAATGTTCCTGCTCTTTTCACCGGCTTTCGTTTTTATATCGTGATTTGAGGCAAGTTAGTCTAGGGTAACAGGATTAAGATTAAAAATCAAATGTGCCGAGCACTGATTATTCGATTAAGTGAAATATTAACATCGAAACTTGGCAATTTGTGTCTTAAATAGATACAAGGTTATTTTGTAACTGATCCTGGAAACCCTGCTTCGGTTATGTTGGCAGTGCACCAGATTAGCGTGTCATTATTATTCGCACACTAAAATTAGCCGATGCGTGTGAAGGATGTCTGTGGCCCTGCCCACGTCATAAAATGCTACCAGCAGAGCAACGAACAACAAATATATTTCGGTTTTTCCGAGAAAAAACAATCTAACCTGTTCCTCGGAACCATACTTACAAGGCCAGATGAGGCGAGGTAAAAATCGTCGAGAGACACCAACTTCCCAGGGTATGAAGACATGCTGATGGTGTGACCAGGAATGGTTTCACCTGAAGAACACATGAATATAATTCTACAACGAATATCTGCGGAATTATTCAACTCGGTCCAGGAAACTATAAGAAGGACCGAGGAAACGCTTACCTGCGAAAGCCAAGAACAACCTAATTCGTTAATTACGAATACCAGCAGCTGTGTTTTACATTGGAATTGAAAATATGGAGTATACCATGCCTTTGAGTATAACATGCATTGGAGCTTTTTTATATCATTCAACATGCTGCTTCATAAGGAAGGAACGATTGGTGAACGTCGTTTATCGAGAAGGTTGTTGATATTCTGAGCGTTGGCCACCTCAAATAATTAGGTTATTTTTTGTCACGTTCCTTAAACCCCGCGAAAGTTTAGAAGCAAATATCTCAACGCTTGTTGAGGCGCTAGGGGAACACTTTTTACGAGGATTGTATTTTGGAAAAAAACACGTATATAAAATCACCTCCAGGCTCAGACCTTCGAAATGTATTTTGGTCTTTGTCAAATGGTGGAATCGAGAGGAATAGTGACGCTGATGGAAAATCCAACTTAACGAGGTGTGCCTAACTCGCATACGTCAATGGTGTAATGCTGCCGCACCTCTTTTAAGACGGGATGCAGCAATATATGTCGAAACCAATGCTTTGGAAAAGCTGAATCCAGTGCTCCTCGCTGACAAAGCACTGTCGCGACCGCGACCGTGGAAGGAGTTACTGTCCTTGTTGGTCAAGACAAATTACTCGTATAAAAAGTTAGAAACTTGCATGTTTAATCCTGTCTTCAGTGTTTTGTTTTTTTATTTACATAGAGACCTGCATCGCCTTTCGGCCTAATAGCAGGGATGAGTACATGAAATACATTAAATTCTAACAAAAACTTCGAAACACAAACAAACTTGTATATATACGTTAAACACATACTTCAATAGCCAACCTATTCCATTCTTCTATAGTTTTAGGAAAAAAAGAAAACGCAAAAACATCAGTACGGCAAAAGTAGGGTCTGATTTTTGTTCTGGTGGTCCACCCTTCCCGATATATAAAAAGGTTTGTGTAAAAACATTTCCCGACTGGTTAAAAGGTGACTGTTATTATATATATCATGTAACAATTTCAACCTAAACAAAAAAAACTATGTTGCCTAATCTGAATTGATTTGTTTGTTTGCGCGTGTTCATGCTGAAGCTGTCGGTTCTCGTAGGAGCGGCCCCGCTCATCTGTGAATTGTTCAACCGCCGTGATTGCGCAAATTGTTTTAATACCGAGAAGATACCTACACAGGTAAGAATTTGCGAGCTTTGGGTGCCGGCAATCGGGCGTTCGGCTCCTATCAAGTTTGTCGTTTCCGTCATTTCGCTTCAAAAGGCAAGTGGCTCTCAAGTTTTGCAGTGAACCTGGCCTGCCAAAGCGAATATTTTTAGGTCGCACATCAATTGTGGGTGAGTATCATGATACTCACCCACCTTGCTCGCGTATACCATGTGAAAAAAAGAACGGAACAGAAAAGCTGGAAGGAGGGAGTACTTATTTTGTTGATCTTACTAGTTTTCTCGATCGCGTACTACCGCACCGCGACAGACGCTGACAGACGCTTGTATTGGACCCTAGCCAGTGGGTGATAGAACGTCGCTTTCATGGTAGCGTCTTGCAATCGTTGCAAATCTGTTCAGACGGGGCGGAATAACAGACGGACGAAGGCGAAAACAAACGAAGACGCTCAGTTTTCATGTCCACTTCCTATAGACAGAGCAGACGACGTTAGACGGTGGTGAAATAGGAGATGATGCCGGAGGCAACGTTACTGGATTACCCCAGTTGCGTTAACTCCCGCGGAAGGGGGTACCCCACCTTACTCACTTCAGTCCGCCTCCCGTCGTTTGAAGCGCCATCTAGATTTTCGTTTCATAACTTTGTTTTCCATAGGGTACGGTGGAACGCCATCTGGACGCTGTGCTTCGAAACGTATGTGTTCCATAGACTACACTGCAGTTACCATAGCAGCCGTTCGGCGCATCGAGCGTCGGGAGGCGAGTCGTGCTGAGTGAAAGGGGGGGGGGGCGGATACTGCTCGTGCAAGCAGCGCCTATGAGCAGTTCCGTAACTCAGCTAATCTAATAACGTTGACCGTAGGCTGCCTCGCA
Source organism: Ixodes ricinus (assembly GCA_037355805.1). NCBI lineage: Eukaryota > Metazoa > Arthropoda > Arachnida > Ixodida > Ixodidae > Ixodes > Ixodes ricinus. Next base: position 50,637 of record JAZHYW010000202.1, read on the forward strand.
TCTGCTCGCATAACTATACGCCTCGCAAGTGGGCTCATTTTCGTCTTCTGCGCATGAGAAAGGAAGTAGCGGTGACGTCAGAACGCCGAGCCCTGATTGGCTGATCGCGACCCCCTATCTCAGCGTCGTCTGCTCCTTTGCAACGTCGTCTGCTCGCAACGTCGTCTGCATCTGTCTTACCTTTCCTGCGACTTTCGGAAGTGCAGGTCTTTACGAGCGAGCTCGACTTCGCCTTTCAAAGAGGGCAGACGAAATAACTCGAGCGGTACGTTGTTTTTGTCTAACAACTAGCAGACACACATCAAGGAGGGAAGTCAAAAGACTCACTGGCGAGGTGTCCCGAGGCGCCGAGGTTTGTTTGCTAAGAACCGAGAGTGAGCGTGTTAGTGTCCGCAAGTTCCCTCCCAAATACTTTTCCCCTCTTTTCGTGTGCGGCGAGACTCCTCACTCTTTAACGGCGTCGGCGGGTTGGCGCAGTTAACGTTGTCTGCTTTACGTCTACTAGTCAAAGCGATGGCAGCTTTACCTTTCCTGCGTCTGTCGGAGATTCACCGTTTTTTCACCGGCGAGAGGCACCGTTGCCTCGGAAAACAAGGAGATGACAAGAGGAAGATACTGACCTCTTAATCTATAATTGAGGTCAGCGATCAAAGTATAATACGGGAAGGGTTCACAAGGGTCGCGCGGGCATATTCCATTCAGCACGCCAGCCGGTCGTGGGCAGACGGTCTTGGCCAAGGACCGTCGGAGCACCGCTGCGCCGAGTCGGAGTGCCTGCAGGGCATTCCGACTCGGCAGATAGGCCTAGCATGCTAGGCCTATCTGCCGAGCTCGCTTGGTCGGGGTCAGTGGAATCGTGGCCGTTGGAGCATTTCCCGGGTGTTTGTGGATCCAGCGTTCTTGTTCGTCGTGGTTTATTTCAAGTACTTTTTACTTTTTTTCTTGCTGCTTGTAGTCGGGACGCGTGAGAAGAGCACGTACAAAAATAAACGTCCGTTGGTCGTCGCGACCAAGTAACTGAGCGACGCTGTCGGCCATGCTGATTTCATCGTAAGTGCGTAAGACAGCTTCGGAGCTGTCGTAGGATTCCGTCGTAACCTGCGCAAAACTTACGATAATTTCGTTTCGTGAATACGAATTTGTTCTTACGTTTTGTCTTACGCACATTTTTGGCGTAAGATCGTTTCGTGAATCTGGCCTTTGCACTTTCGAAAGTCGAATTAAAGGTAAGACAGACGCAGACGACGTTGCGAGCAGACGACGTTGCAGAGGAGCAGACGACGCTCAGATAGGGGGTCGCGATCAGCCAATAAGGGCTCGGCGTTCTGACGTCACTGCTACCCCCTGCCAACGTTACTAGATTACCTCAGTTGTGGAACTCCCGCGGAGGGGGTACCCCCCCTCACTCACTTCAATCCGCCTGGAGTCGTTCGAAGCGCCATCTATATTTTCATTTCCTAACTGTGCGTTCCAAAGAGCACAGCTGAAGCGCCAAATGGCGATCACAACGCCGCCATTTCTCCCGCAGCGGTCACTCGAGGAACTGCACACGACATCTAATTTGGCTTCAATCGGCCATTTCGGAGTCGAAACAGATACGGCGGAAAGGGTTGCAGGGGTGCCACACCCGTCTCCCCAGCGGACGCGCCGCGACATATCACCGAAGTTAAGATGCGCCTAGGTCGGGACGTGCTACCTGAAATCGCCGCTGAGACATGGTTGTATAAAAAAATTTTAATTGTGCTGCGAAACCTTGCAAACTAAAGATTTTAAAAAACATAACGCGCCCCTCATTTTGAACTAAACTCTAATAAAATTTACTACAAAAAGAGTTTTTTCCCCGCTGGTTTTTACGTTTCTAGTAACGTTGAAACGAGCGTATCCCGATTTAGTTACCAAAGCAGCCGTCCGGCGGCGCGTCGAGCGACGCCGGGCGAGTCGTGGTGAGTGAGGGGGGGGGGGGGTACTGTTCGTGCATGCAGCGTCTATGAGCAGTTCCGTAACTGAGCTAATCTAATAACGTTGCCCCCTGCGCACGAAGCAGACGAACTTGCCCTCCGCATAGCGAGCGCCGAGTGGTGACATACGCCAAACTAGAAGCACCGGATGTTCGAGGAAGACACAAGATTTGCAACAGACTTGTGCCCGCTACTGGGAAACTGTAATCGGTTACAATTACAAATTACCGAGGCTTAAGTGCAGTGGATTACCGTTACAGATTACTTTCACTGGAAAGTTACGAGTTAATTTACTCGATACGTTATAAATTACTTTCACGTTACTTCCCCGCACACGGGATCAAGAAAACAATAAAGGCAATTCTGATCTTTCCAAACATGGTCTGCAACACTACATTCTAGTTTTCATACACTCGTATCATGGTAGTCCTTGTAAAAATAAAATATTGTATTTAAGAGAAATAATCTAGGTGCACTCCGTTCACCTGTAAGCTGGCAAAGCAGTGAAAGCTGCAACCACACTCGCCATCCCGCTAGCTAACGGCGGCCAGAAATGATCCCTGGTATTCTGCAGACAAGGCTAGCGGTGCGCATGCTCAGTAGCAGCGTCTACCTCCGCCAGGAGATCCAGAAGACAGCGCCTACTGGGCGTTGTCGTCTTGATTTTTTTTCTCGAATATTTGCATATGCATTGCACCTTTTTTTAGAGGTTGTAGTGAACGGCCATACAAAAGATCGAGTTTTCCTTTCGATTATTCTCCCCTTCACGATGTTTTCTATTTTGCGCAACTTGCTAGCTCTATGCTGTGAGAAGTGCTTGACCATATTGCCCCAATTTATGTATTATGTTCCCATTTATAAAAGTAACGAGTAATTAATGTAGTCCGTTACCAATGTTTCTAACGACATTACATTACATACTACATTACTGCCACAAAAAAGTAACGTGGCAATTGCAAAATTACTTGAACCAGTAACGGATTGCTTACCAAGTCTTCTTTGCAAACATGCCTGGCGAAGAAGCCAAGCCCATCCAGTAGCAATGGCCGGGTCTAGAGTCACTGAATGTTGCTAGAGTACCGAAACTCTCAAGCTTTGTTTTATAACCAAGTCGCGGCGCAGCAGTCGCGCTCCAACCCATTTCCAACATGGCGCTGTCCTATGCGGTTGAAGCGAAGCGTGTATGGTGCAGCGTTTGTTCCTCGTGCGAGCTCTTCGATCCCCTTTCTTGGTCTGTGGCGACACTGGTTTTGTTTTTATTAAAGTTATTTCCTTTGTTTCGAGCGGCGTGTGACTTGAGCTTCGCTGTCTCGTCTCTCTCTCTTTCTCTCTCTCGTCTCGAAACACATCGAAGTCGAGTGTTAGGCTTAGCGTCTAAGGCGTAGAGTTTTAAACTCAGCACCAGCGCTACCGGAGCGAGCAAACGAGCCGGCAATCTCCTTTGGCAAACCAAATAAGCGGCTACTTGATATGAAAAAAAGAAAACTAGAGAAAGATAACTCACCTTCCGTTCGGTCCTAACTCGTCGATGCCCAGAGCTCCCACCCTTTAAAATTAACTGTTGGGCTAGTTGAATAAACATCTTAATTGCAAAAGCGCAAAGGACAAGGACAGAACAAACATATGAACAGGACGAGCGCTTGAAAAGGAGAAAATACACGCATTCTTTGAGTAATGGTCACTTATAGCACTGTACGATGTAATTCTCTCCCACGATCAACGAATGAAGCGCAAAGAATAAGTAAATAATTGCCGACCGCAAGTGTGCCAGGGCTACCGCATAGATCGCGCCACTGAGTTTGCTGCCAAACAAATAAACAAACAAAAATGCGAATACGTTTTTTTTTTGTTGTTTTTTTTGGGGGGGGGGTTATCCTTAAAAAGGCTGACTGACGCCTTCTGCCACAGCGTAAACCAGCCAATCAGAGCAGGATTCTGCGGGACTGACTTCCGTTAAGCGGACTGAGTAGAATTCGGTACTCTGGAAACATTCAGTGACCCTACCCGTGCGTACCCACCGTACCCCTGGCAACGCGAAAACGTCTTACATACGTTTTTTTCTTTCTTTTTTGGGGAGGCCCATTTTTAAAATGGCCGACTGATGACTTTTGCCACGGGCTAAGCCAGCCAATTAGAACTGGATTCTGCGGAACTAACTTCCGGTAAGTGGACTCAATGGAATTCTGCACTCTGGGAATATTTAGTGACTCTAGGCGGGGCCACTGATCTGTGGACGGGGCTAGACCGGGCTTAGAGCGTGTCGTGACATGCACCTAAATTGCGTTAACGACGTAAATGTTTCATTTTTTTTTCGTGGAAAATTAATAATACGTGTCTCATCGAAGCCATTTAAAAAAAATCCATTTTATTGTTTTTTTAAGGCAGTGTAAGCGTCGTATCAAAATTTCAAAGAACAAACTTGCAAAGAGTCAAAAGTAAAACAAAACTTGGAGGACGCTTAAGCTTTGCCTTGAAGAGTGGAACGCGACTGCGTTATCGGGCCCCGTTCGCCGTGCTTGCGTGCCTAGCGTGGACTAGTCAGTAGCGTGTCTGGCTCGCAACCGAAGGATCATGGGTTCGAATGCCGCCTGAAATTCTTCAAACTTTTCTTTAAGGCTAATAAATTATTTTATGAAGCGAAATCATTTGAGATATGCGGCGACCTTAGGGAGTTTTCGTAGATCGTTTCCGCTGTCCCGCAACGCCCTCCGCAACCAGCTACGCTAGCCGGAACTCTACAGTCAAGGCCATCGGCGCGCCGGCGCAGTAGCGGCTGCTTCGTTCCGGAGGGCTTAGCGAGGAGGAAATGCGGTCTACGAAAAGTCCCTCTTTATTCGCATTACATGTCATCTTTGAATCGCTTTCAACATGTAACGTCACGGAGGAGTTGTGGGTTGTTTGAAATTCCCGCGCGAGGTTATGCGCCGTGACGCCATGGCCCTATCGACCAATCAGGATCTTCCCGTCACGCCATCGACGCCGGCTTTTTTGCGGCACGAGCTGCAAAACACTGTCGCATTAAAGACGATAACTGATTTTCTCTACCTTCGGTGCCTGTCTGCTAACCGCGCACCCTCTGACTGACGCCACAACCGACAGATGGCGACAGCGCGGTTCCGGCGGCTTACGGCAGCTCAGCAGGCGCAAGGTCCGTTACCACGCCGCGTATCGCCCTCCGTTTACAAACGGCGCTGCCAGGACGCCAAGAGTAATTTCATTTTAGACAAAACCCCGAGAATGGCGAAAACCTAAGTTCGAACATAACACACAACGTCTAAAACACAGCTGAATTTATTTGACACAAGAGTGACTTTATGAAGGGTTCAAGGGCCTCAATAAACTAAAAAAGGGAGAAGAAAAAATTGGAACACTCACTCCACAAATGCATGCGAGAGAAAGGGTTGATTCAGAAAACTCCCAGAGGGACTTCGGTACTGTTCCAAAACAAACAGAAGTAACAAAGTGAAGGGAGGTGAGGTGAAAACTTATCCCTTCACCTGACAGCCTGGACTAGAACACAACAATGAAGCGAAGCTGAGGGGCCAACCTTGCCAGGAACAAGCATAAGTAACAGAGGGAAGTGTGGTGAAATCTTAGTTTTAAACCTCTTAGTTTGATCAAAGAGACACAAAAGGGAAGCGAAGTTTTCACTACACTTCTCTTTGTCACTTCTGTTAGTTCCCGGCATTGTCGACCCCTTCCTTGTTGTGTCTTTGTCCAGACTGTTAGTTGAAGAGATAAGTTTTCACCTCGTCTCCCTTCCTTTTGTTACCTTTGTTTCGGAACAGTACCAAAGTTCCTTTTAGAGGTTTCTGCAGGAACCATTTCTCCTATATCCATTTGTGGAAAACCGTCTCCGTTTTTCTTTCTCCTTCTTTTGCTTTGTTGGGTTCATTGAGCCCTTTATAAATTCAAACTTACGTCAAATAAATTCAGCCGTGTTTGAGAATTTGTGTGTTGTGTTCGTCCTCCGTTCTTTTTCCAGTCTCTGGGTTTTGTCTTAAACTATGTTCTATCATCACCAGCTAGGTTGCGCCCCATCTTTCTGTTCGTCAAGAGCAACATTTTCAAACACTTACGTAGTTCAATGCTAGTCGTAGTTTTCATTTCATTGATAGGTATTAATCTTCCGGTCAACCTCGAAGGAACTTTGAACTATAGGAACTTGATGCATTCCGAATATTCGTGTTTTCACATCCGCGACGGAAAAAGAAAAACCAGCAATAAAAGTCCAAACTCCACACGCATAAGGTACATATCTAGCTGGCTAGGCTAGAAAGCCGGCCGACTCACTCCGCATTTATTTATTTCACTTTTGAATACGTCTGCGACCGCATAATCACGTACACCTCATTTTCAATCAGGAAGAGTTTGAACAAATGGCGACGAAATAAAGACTTAACCAATTGAAGATTTGCATGTTTCTGGCGCTACTACCGGCGAGATATTTTCCTTTACTGGTAGGCCAGACGGTGTGTCTGCGAGCGCGGGCAACTGGCAATCGGCGAATGATGTTTTAAATACGAGAGCATTAATTTTATGTACAAGTTGGTCACAGAGCGCTATTCGGTCGTAGAAACGCCCTATAAAAAATCGAATGAACAAAATGCAGTGAAACATTCTGCAAGGGTGCCTTAGGATGGCGCATTTCTCATACTCAAATTTTCTGAGCGTAGATCTTTGAAAAACAATAGCTAGAAAACAAAAACTTGTTATTTTCTATTCATGGCAGGACAACAGCAGCACACCATCTGGTTGACGCTGGTACTAGCTGTTTCCACATCAGCTCATTCAATAATGGTCGGGGTCATATATTTTTATATATTTACGGAAAAAGAACTTGCGACAGTAAAAGCCATATTATCGGGAGGAGCATTCAGTTTTATGTAAACGCCGTAGCTAATTTTCTCAAAAACGTGGATTCCAAGAAAGGTGAGTGCAGCGGGCAAATAAGTGTCAGGCTCGTGTGACAGGAGTGTTACACTTACTCGACTTGGAAGTGAAGTGCCAGGGAAACATGTACTTCTTCTCTATCCTGAGCATGCTTCGGTACACAAACCACGTGTCGTGAGCAAACAGGATATCGTCGTTGTCAGCCACCACTTTGATGAGTGCTGAGCAAGCGGGGGTCTGGTCGATGCTGTTCTCGTCATGTACTCTCCTGAGAACTCCTTCCAGATCAATCAGGTCCCCTTCCACGTTGAAGAACCTGACATTGGCAGAGTTTATGTTATGCGTTACGCCTTAAAAATATATGAGGTATGCGATTTGTTGTGGGTTCATGCCGCACGCACAGATACTAGCCACATACCATATTAACTAGTGGGCACGATGTACCAAAAATCTGGATTTCGATTTTTAAGAGAAAATGTTGGATTTCTGAATATATGAATCCTACTAATATGAAAGGAATTCGCAACGTTTGCTCTTTGGTCAAGTAAATAAATAAAACGACTGGTGTTGAACATCTTCGCTCACGTTTGGTTGAAACCGCCCACAAAAATCTAGGTTCCTTCCTTGGAGGTATATACTCCAGCCCTGAACTTGTGTAATTATTCACCATAGCGATTATTCTTTTTCGGCCTGGTCGTAAATGAGCAAGAATCTCTGAAGGTATATTTCTGAGAAATTCATTGTTATCTCACGACATCTTCTCCAACTAATTCAAAATCTTTAAAGAATCCGAAGGAACATTATAGTGAGCATACGCCCTCACTGAAGGTATTCTCAGCGCATGATGAAAAGTAATCTGCATAAAGACGTCGGGCATTGCGTGCAACGATTTTATAAGGATAAATTATCATAATGTTTGGCGGAAAACTTTCAATGTAATTCAGTTAGCTAAACCCACCTGTCAATTATTTCAATCTGAGTGCTGCATCACAAAAAGCGTACTGGTGAAAAGCATTTTTAGTTACCCTGAGTGCAATTTACCCACACGGTTCGGTGTAGAAGCACTTAAAGTGTTTCTGAACGTTATTAGATACCAGGCACTATAAATTACATTCCACGAAGCGTTACAGACCTTTCTTCCCCAGAATATTGCTTCCGACATCACCTAGATTAGACGAGGTGTGTGGGGCATTTGCCTTATCATGACACAATAACTCAATGAAGAGCACAGAGGAGAAGCTAATACTCCATAAGCGCTCGGTTCCATTTAGGGTCAATCCACGCATTCGGAGAGTAAATTAATTGGTTATAGTATACAGTAGACATATTTTTATATAAAAAAGGATCTTATAAGCGTCCCTTGAACTGAAGAAAGATAAATAATTCATAGATTTAGGGTAAATGCGTAACTGCGAAATTTTAAGTATTCTAAATTATCGAACATACGATGTAGCCCCATATACGCCCAGTTGTGCGATTACTGTTCAAAATTAATATGTAAAGGAAACAGTAGTGTTTCCAACTTACAGTGCTCTGGTGACGTTCAAGTACTCGTTCGACACGTTCAGGGTCTTGTTCTCGAAGTGATCACTCAAGCCAGCCAGCTGCTTCATCTGCAGATGTACCTGCCGGGTAGAAAAAGGACGAAACCTGTAAATAAAGCACTTTCATAGTCGTCGATGAAATTAAAATCCTGGGGTATGAGTGAATAAAACCACACCAAAACATATTGCGAATAAATACATGTGACACGACATAACCTTTACTGATTCCTAACGGGTTTTTTACGAAGGTAAAAAAAAACACCAATATAGACACGAAGACAAATAAAAAAACATACTTAAGTTATTGGTCTGTTGTGTGCTTTATTTTTGTTTTTAACCTTGGTCAGATTGTTTGTGCAGGTTTTGACGTTCTAAATGAACCAAATAGGATGAAACCTCGTGTAAGCCTTGTAATAGGTGTCAACGTTTTGTCCAATCTCTTTAAGCCTAAAAAAGTCAAATGTTTTTGCTAAACGTCGTCTACGATTCCTTAGCTTTAGGAGGCTCTTCACGTTGCTTCCAGTCTCAACGCCCTTCGTGCTTGGCGGTAATTCATAGGTTCGGTTTAAACACAATAACGTAGGAGTGAGGGTTACTGTATTTGAAGATATAATAAAATTTTATTATTTTTTAGGCGCTTGAATGTTATCATTTTGGGTAATTAATACTGCCGAGTTTAAGAAACCAGCTTATTTTGAAATATGGTGAAAAGAAAAACTGGGAAATATCTCTAGGAACAAAACGATTAGCTGCCGAGCACAGTAGCACTAACATAAAGCACACATACACTGATATCGACTTTGAAGTTCTAGTTAACCCACGATATGGAAAGATTTGCTTTAGATATAAAACACAAAAAGTGGAAGTCCTGTATATTTCCAGGCTCGCATTTCAAAACACTACACAGAAGTCGATCCCGGAACGCATATCGTACGGAAGGTTTCTAATTCTGTGTTCATTTGATAGACAAGTCGAAGCACGACCACATGGGGCACGTGGAGACGAAGCTTATGCTGTAGAAACCAAGTATTAATATACACGTACAGGCCGAATCCCCCAGTGTGTGTTTCAATATACATAATTATCTCCCCTCCAGCGGGATCCTATACTGCGTAAAACACGCAAAAGATGAAATTGAAAAAAAAAAAAACACCGTCAAGTTTTTGGACTAACTGAAGCCCGAGATCTGTAAAAATGGAAAACAAACAACTGCACACAATAAAATTAAAAAAAAAACATTATCGGCTAGAAGACGAGATACGATAAGTTAATCGCTCCTTTAACGAAACTCGCCACTTATTGGTTTATTTATTTCACAATACTGTGACCACCTTTGGCGTCACTACAGGAGAAGTAATTTCGGCAGAGGTAACAATCGAAAGATAAACAGCTGCAATCAACAACACAAGTTGCATGACATGTTCACTCAAATATGACAAAAAGTACGAACATTTAAATTTAACACCCACCACCTTTACGTTTGCACTCATGTACTTTAAAGCCACAGTTCTTAAAAATCTTGTAGAAGTTTCACGCTATGCAGGGAAATGAAAGTAACTAATAAATGTGTTCTAGGTGATCAGTAACTTTGCGAAACATTCTTGATTTACAAGTTGCTGGGGAGAAAGTTCCATTTACTTATTGATTGTGGGAGGATTAAATATTGAAACATGTGAGTTCTACCCTGAACAGGTTCGATCATTTTGAAGTGACCATTTATTAATGCACGAATTACTCAACGCTTCAGGTACTTTGTATATTCAATGTTAAATAGACCATGATACAACATGAAAATGTGCTTAATTCGAGCATTTCTACGCCTATAAGCAAGAGGTGCAAGGTCAAGTTGTTTTAATATATCACTAACATAGTCAGTTCGCTTATACCTACAGAGTATATAGCGAGATGCAAGTCCTTGAACCCTTTTTAGCTTCTGTGTGTATTTTTATATGAATCCCATATCATGTTTTTATATTCTAGTACCGGTCGTACGACAGTTTGGTAAACCACTAATTTAGCATTCGTGATTGCATATTTGAAATTTATGTTCGGATATCCTAGTGTACGTTTTGAAGAACAGCAGATGTTGTCGACATGCTTTCACATTTGAGATTATTTTGAGTTTTAACGTCTAGGTTTTTGTAACTATGCACTTCTTTTAAATGGTATCCATTCACTGTGTATACTTAAACTAACTTATTTTCCTTATTTGATAGCTGCAGTAGTACGTTTTTCTTTCAGTATTATTTGCCATTCCCAATTTTGGCACAACGACCTGATCTTGTGAAGTACGTCTTCTAGGTTAACTTGATCCTCCGAAATTTTTACATTTGTGTAGATCATACGCAAATAACTGCAATGGGATGGATTTGTGATTTTTTTCTGCTATGTCATTTATGTATAATCAAAATAACCCAAGGCAAAAAATGGAGCCCTGCTGCACGCACGATGATATTCGCAAAATATTAGAGGCGTTGCTATTTATTTCGGCAAATTGTGTTCTTTTCGGTTTTCTAAGCTGTTACCCAATTAACCTCTTCTAAACTGACCTCAATCATCTAATTTTATTAATAAGATTATTTTTTGGAGCTCGGTCAACTTAATTCACTTAGCTGAGTGATTGTGGAAAGCCTGCGTCGAGCCATATTGGTTGATGTAAAGAAACTTATTTCTTTCCAAATAGACGTATAATAATTCTGGTACCATAAGCTCCTTTATTTTACTTGCTAAGGAAATCTGTCTATAATTGGTAGGGGATTTTTTATTGTCAGCTTTGAAGATAGACATGACCTTTGAGCAGCGAAAGTCGGATGGAACCGAGCTTCGTAATAAAGAAGCTTAAACTATTAGCGTTAAATATTTTGAAATTCCCTCAGTCTATCGCCTCAAAATTGCGTTCTGTATTTTATCGGATTTCTGAACTATGATTTGTAAGAAGAAAAAAAAACACTTTCTTCTTCTAAAATAAAAAAAATGTCTGAAATGTTACGTCATGGTGCCGTAAGATACAAGCATCAAAAGGACGGCTTTCATTTTTTTAACTGCCCATAACTATGGCATTCAAGACCAGCCTTTGTTTTTTGATATATTCATACAAAGATATGTATCACTCACACTCGGTGTCGAACTTGATCATTTTCCCATTGTATGTGCTCTCGATTCCTCCTGTGGGCTATGTGTCATGTTCAGTTAAGTTTTGATTTCACTTTCTTTTTTTTTCGTGTTGTTCGTTCTATGATAGCCATCTGTGCCATCGCCCTCCAAACTGCGATGCTGCCGAATGGCATGCGCCAAGAGCTCGCGCACTGCAGCGCGGGCTCTGCTTTTTTCTTGCTTGCTTCTTCTCTTTTCCTGCTTCGAAACTTAAACAGTTTGCAATGTAACTCCTACTCTGCTGGTTGCTGCCTAGGCCGCCTCCACAGCTTTTATGACAAGTTTTATCCTTCCAATTTCTAAACAGTGCTGCCAATCTCTATTCTATGTATTAATGCGGAGAGCAAGTCGTCTGCTAGTTTCGCAGGAGTTACGGTGACATCAAAACGACGCCGAGCTCTGATTTGGTTTAATTGAAAGGATAGTGGGTAGACCTCAATGCTAGATGCATTAAGGTCTACCCACTATTTATTTTCCATGAGCCAATAAGATCTCGGCGTTCCGACATCATCACAACCCTTGTGCAAGAAGCAGACGAACTTGCATTTTGCATTGTCAAGATGTTCTTATAGAACCAATACGCTATTGTTTGTGCGGACAGAAACAGAGGGAGAAGAGGAGAGGAGAGCTCGTGGGGACGTCAGATGGCCGAGCTATGATTGCAATGATTAGTAGGCAGATGCAAAGCTAGCTTCAAAGCCAATCTGAGCTCGACGTCGTTCGAACTCTGCCACCCGCGCAAGAAGCTGACGACTTGCTCACCGCATAGTTTCAGATACGCAGGGATGAAGCGACTCACCGCTGTCTCCAAGCTCTCGATGGCAGTCTACACACTTGTCTCGTGCAAAACAACAGAAATGCTCACGCGAAATGAAGGACCTCCCCGGAACTAAAGACTTACCATATGCCAATAAGGATCCGTAGATTCATGGAGGTGCTCTTGGCTATTGGAGTACTTGATGTTTTCCTGAAGGAATTTCAAGAGCCTCTCGCAGTACTCAGGCTGACCATTGCAGTAGCGGCTGTACATGTTGGTAAACTGTTTTTCCATGAGGTCGTGCGTGAGGTATGCTTCCACCGCACCGGCGGCGTACGCCTGAGCGTCGTCTGCATACGAACCGTTGGACTGCACCTCCAGGAATGTCCAGCTTTAAAGAACGGATAGCATGACATTTCTTAGTTATCAGGCCAACATTCAAAGAAAGTCAGTGAAAAATGGCAACCATTATGTTTTCGTTAACACGCAACTTGCCTGCATGCAAACTAAGAAGAATCTATATTCAGTATCCTTGGTAAAAAGCAATACATCAAAATAATAATTAGTATAATGAAAGTCTATTTTCAGTAGGGCAGCCCACTGAAAGTATACGTTTAGTATGCACTTATTGTGCTGGGCTTACTTGAATTGCACTGGGACTATTAATAATGCACTAAATATAAACTGCAAAAAGTACTTGAAGCTGACTTTTGAAATCATGCGACATGTTAATTTCAAATGCTCTTTAACAATTTGACTTTAACTCTATTTAAATTGTACGTAATATGCACAGTAGCAGTAGTTGTAGGCTGTTTTTCCGGACCTCGATGAGCACCTTGGCGTGTCTACCGTAGGGGGCAGGGAGACCGTGGAACGCCGCTGATTGCTGGAGGGCTGGTCGTCGGTGGCGAGGACTGGGAGAGGGACTGCCAAAAGCGCTTGTGTTTGATAAAAAAACACAAGAAAACTTCGCTGCAACTTTCGATGAATAAAATCCAACAGAGAGCCACTTGTGCGAACATTCACCGATTCGAAGCTCCAGGATGCTTCAAATGCAGCGCTTCATGCAGAAGCTCTTGTTTCCGTCCGTCTGCAGGGTGGCTTATGCTAGTCAATGCGTCCCAATTTCCTACCGAAATATTTTTTCTGAACAAGGCTTCTCAGCGATAGGTTTGTTATGTGCTAACTAGTGTGTGAAAGATAGTTATTTATATAGATGGTGTGCCTAAACATTCCTGTTCCCCTCTATTTTTCTAACTTTCTGCCAAAGTAGTAAAATTATAACAGAAAATGACGAGTAAATACGCTTTATAAACAGGCGGAAGTGAAGGGCTTTGCCATTTTCCACTGCCAAACGATATCAGCTTCCTGCCAAAAAAACCAGGAAAAAATGTAAAAAAGAGAAAAAGAAAGTTAACCATGGAGGGGGTGAGGAGGGTTAAGAGGCGACTCTGGTGGCGCGAGCAGGCGAGTTTTGCTTTGTTTGTTCATTACCACACGAGATCTACATACAATCTCGTGTGATTACGTACATCCCAGCAAAAAAGAAAAAAAAGAAGAAAAATATACCTCTTCTAAAGCGTTCCTTTCTGCCACCTTTTGCAAAGCATGTGAGGAAAAGAGTTCCTATACTGTTTCAGGAAACTATTCGATGGTGGCTATTTTTTAATAAATGTAGAAGCACATTGAAAACTAAACCAGAATGTATATGCTAGTGATACTTTGTGAATGTTTGTGTGTGTTTGCGTGCGCGCGCGCGTGTGTCTCATTTGTCTCGTTGGCGCGGCGTGGAAATGATGTTTCGCCAAGGGTGATATTTAAAGCAGTAGCTTTATAGGCCCAACCACGCTCACGTTCACGTAATCAGAATCACGTAACCCCTGTAGCTGAAGTGCTAGTGGCTGAGGCGATGGCGCCTAAAGCGTAAGCGCCTGTCGGGTAAGCTCGTAAATGCCGGTTCCGTAAGCTCCGTTCGCGTAAGCGCAGTTCGCGCAGGCGCCGGTAGCTGAAGCCGCCGGTGTGCGCGAGCACACGCAACGCAATTGACGTCATAGTCTTCCTTACGTAAAATGACTGTGAAATGTTTGGGCTGCGGGAAAAAGGAGAATAAAGACATTATTTTCATTTCCAAAGTGGGGTCTGGAAGGCGATTGATGGGTCTATCAAGCACGTAGCGTTCACTCGTGGTGATGAAAATCCTATCTTTATTATTTTTTGTCTGGAGACCATACATTTCGCTGTCATCTTAAAAGGTCCCCGCAAAGTGTTTCTGGTCATTTTTTTCAATTTGCATCGCGTTCGCATGATCTATACTCCATTCACCCTTAAGCTGAGATTAGAAGCTGGGCCTTCTTTCTGCCCTTGCCTACGCAAGTGCGAACGCGCAGGCACACGCAGCCAACGCACTGCGGAAACCAGCGAGCTCGTGCTGAAGGCGGAATGCTATAGAGGCCGCCGCTGTTCTACTATCGGCGTCGGTAGTATGACATCACCAGTGCGCTATAGAAAGGTCACACCGAAATACGCGACAGCAAAGAACATCCTAGATGGCGCTAAATAAAGCTCTTCGCAGAATTCTACCACTTCATGCTTGTATCTGCCCGCGAACATCACAGGTTCCATGGCACCCACTTATTTGACCGCGTAACTATATAAGTTTATCCTTCTGTACATCAAAACTATGCGCGCACACTCACTCCTTTACAAATGCCGCAAATCGTGGACTTTTTGACGGTTCTCTTTTCAGTGCTCTCATGTATGGCGTACGGTGTTTTCACTTTCCAAAATGAGGAATACGTACGTGCTGGGCTGTGAAGAATGCATACCGGGATGTTGATTTATCGACATATCATATCGGATTAACAAACAAGAAGCGACCAACACAGAGTCGAGGTGTAAGGGTTCTGCCTTTCTTTCGTGTCTCGCACTCAAGGGGGTCGTGTTCTCTTGAGCGCACAGCGGTCCGGCGGAACGCGAGACATGAAAGGCATGAAAAGTGCACTTCTTTATCTGCCCACTAATAGCCGGCGAGCCGCTGCTCACCGGCGGTGAGCGTTCAGAACATCAACTACCCTTTTAATGTAAGTTAAGTACGCGTAAAGTATACATCTTAGTATGATGTAAGATTTTTAGAAGTGTGCTTTTCGTACGTTTAACAGTACGAAATGTGTACATTTGGTGTACTAAAACGTGAACTTAGAGTGTGCTTGTATACTCCTTCTAAAACCGTATGGTAAATAGCTTACAGCTATTTACGATACGGTTTTACCATCGTTATGGAATGCTCCCTCTTCTGGCGTGCAAGAATTGACTCCTTGCTAAGAGGTATTTTGAAGTGTTTCGTTTGACAGGCCAGATGTCTCAAGCGCGTATATATTTCAAGAGCTATGTCTGCCATCTTTTTGGGGTCTTTTTAGGGAAACTGCCGTGCTTCGCCATTTCTGGAATTCTAGTTTTATTACAGCGTACATTGCGCAGCGACCCATGAGGCCACCGCTTCGTTTCCAAATGCCGCGGATTAGAACGAAGTATGGTGAGCGCACGAGAGTGTATTACGTTCCGCAAATATTTAACAGCATACCGGAATCCTTTCAATCCATAACTTCGAGGCAAAAGCTCAGGAAGGCATTAAGGAATTTAGAGCTGTAAAATAAAGCTTTGTTGTTGTTGTTGTTTGTTGTTGTTTTTTTCCTGTGTACCGAAAAAGTATTTTTCTTTTTTTCTAGCTCTACAAATTGACCTTGTGATTCCGAGAACGTGTAGATTTTCAAAGTCAAATAACTCTTTCCACTTTTTTAGAACGTACACTACTACAATGTGTCTTTCTTTTGTATCGCCACCGGCAGAGCCAGGTCCACAAGCCCTTGGGGCTTTCACCGGCTCGCTATTGCACTTTCAAAAATGTATTTTCTTCAACTAAAACTATGTTCTATGTGCTACGTTCTATGCGTTTTTTTGTTTTGTTTTTTTCAAGAAGCGCTGCAGTTGCCACGGAGACGCGCATGCGCAAAGTAGTGCAGTCTATGTGGGGAAGCAATAACATGGCGGCTGAAAGCTTATGGGGACGCTCTTTTATAGACTGTCACAAATAAATACCGTGTGTACCGTTACTTCTTAGTAAGAGATACACTCCTTGGAAAGTTTAGCAACAATACTGGAGAACAACATTGGTGCGAAAGTAGCACCATATTTGTAACATTGTTCACGGTTGAGATGGTCACTGACAAAGCGACTCCTTTCATATGATCAGTATAAAAGTCGCATGGGTAGACTTTGGTTGGCGGTTGAATTAGCTTTTCGTCGCGTGTGTTGTGCGTGTGTATTGTGTGTGTGTCATCTGTGTTCTAATACCTTGGCTATGTTAAAATATATAATACGCGTGCAAATGTGAAATAAGCGCTGTTCATACGTGAATGTAATGCGCTTGGAAACGATCTACGCCGGCGATACCATTTTTTTTACAAATTTTGAATTTGTCGTTGACTAGCGCCACCTGGGTGTGTAAGGGCGCAATTTAGTAGTAAATAAGGTAAGGGCGCAACATTTAGTGCCGGTGGCCTAAATGCAAGGGTGCGAACGTTAGTCCTGGGGGTTCAACTTTGAGGGGCTAATGGTAGGGGAGCAAGGGTTGCTTCCGTTACCGGTGCTCTCCTAGGGGACCAATAGTTGTGTCAGCGCATTTGCTCCCTTGAGGGAGAAAGTCACGCTCCTTTTTTTCTTAAAGTGCACGTATACCTTAAACCTGGGATAGAAGATTATTAGATCGTGTTTGAGACACTGAATTATTTCAATCTCGGAACTTTTTTTCGTTTAATTTCGGATTACTGGACAGTTTCCTTTAACTTTACTCAACCAGATACTGTACTCCTCATTTTACTGTGTTATGTACCACAATACTACTTGCCCGTTCTGTGGTTCGGTGATCGCCTGTTCTGAAACTGGATGAACGTCTCATTTTGAAATGCAAAAAGTTGATCGAAACCATTCCTGTAAACAGATGGGCAGCTCTATATCAACCAGTTAAGAAGGCAGACAGCCAGAGAGCAGTAAATATCAAATCTTAAGTACTATCGTCCTCCATATATTATAAAAGTCCCTGTCAATGAGAAGACATTTATCCAAATCAACATAACTGATGTCCTATGTACACCATCATTTATTTGGCAACTGCCGTCTATAAATAGTCCCGCGCAATTTTCAAAGAGCGAATAACTCAAGGATTTAACAACCATGTAACGATGCGTTTAAAGTACAGAAAAACGTTAGTCACTGGGAGTTTTCTACTATAAATGGAGCAAATTGGTTCGTGCCAACATGCCACATGAAATAGTTGCTATACCCGCTGAAATGAAGATCATTCTGGAAGGTTCCCCAGGCGACGGCTCCTTGACCGGGTTTGCCATCGTGTATATGAAGGTCCCTTCCAGACGTTCCGAGGGATGCCCAGGCATACTGGCACTTCGGGTCTTCGAGGGGCTCGGCCGCCGCTTGCAGCACCAGAAGAGCAACAACTGCCAATGTTGCGAGCATGTTCCTGAAAGTATGCATGTATAGTACGTGAAAGTTTACTTAGGCACATGATCCACTGCTTTTTTTTTAAGTTTCTTCTCACGGTGTAAATTTCAATGTAAAAAAGTCAGCTTCAAACCATGCTTGTCCTGGATAAACGTAGCTTGAAATCTGTGGCGCGTGTTCCTAGCTTAGACCAATCGCTTATTCTTTTTTTTAGTGCAGGCCCAATCGGACAATCTCTGTCAAAAAGAAAACTTACTGTTTCTATTTCAAAGGGCATCCTTTGAGAGATGGACAAAATACTTCCAAATTAGGATAAAAATACCTATACTAAATACTTCGATATAAATGTGTTTAATTAGAAGCACAATCGCAATTATGTAATTTCTATCTATATACAAAATACACAAAATACTTAAACAAAATATATTATTTGATTCGCTTCAAATTATTTTCCAAATACATTGGGTTCCCACAACGTGATAATTGTGCCTTAAAAAATCTGCAATGGGTTCTTCAGCAGTGGCAGATATTAGTTAATAAAACTCCGTGCTGACTAGACTGCATATCTTTCTAATGCAATGCAGATTGTGTAATGAAACCGGCAGAGGTTACATGAAATAGTGATGACGACCAGGGGCTGTGGAGTTGGTTGATAACACCCTCTGTAACATTTCTTTATCTCCTTTTTAAAGAATGTGGCGTAGAGCAGGAAAACCGGAGGAAAGCGGTTGACAATTGGGCAGGAAAGTGTATTCTTCGTATGTGCCACTGGTTTTCTATGGTGGCGATGGACGCACAACAGGGGCGATGGACGCATAGTCACTGAAGAACGACGTGAAACATGCTAGTAAACGATTTTATCGCTTCTTTTGACTTTCTGTCAAATTAGGGCTGATGACTTTCAATAAAAAATTGTTAGAAATAACAAAGGCGCTGAAGAGTCTTTAAACTTTATACGTTACGCAAACGTTTCAGATAATGGTGGGGTTTTATCTTTGCTTTTGATGAATGCTCCTTTTACATAAAAAGGCTGACTGAGAAGTTTAATGAAAGACAGAAATTATTGTCTTACCGTTGGTAGGTGTTGCTATGCAATGAGGTATGCTGAATCCGCGTGATAGTATGGTATTTGGAAGAGTAGTTACTGAAAAGGTCATCAAAAGACTGCCCCAATTGAGAAGGGTATTCATTAGATGCGAGAGGAGGATTCATTATAATAGTTGCCAACAAAAAGTTTGGTTTTACAAATGATTAAATCAGGTTTATTAATATTTGAATCCACCAGGAAGATCTCATCACCTGTTCAACTGATTACAGCTCAGCACAAACCTGCGAAAATCCCGGCCTACAATCAGGTTTTTGTGCAAGATGACAAAGGTCATGAATATAATAGTGGGGTACATATTTGAATAAAAATACGGGCCGTGCGCTGATTGGTTGGATGAATTACGTCTGTTGATATTGTCCCTAAGGAGGACCGATTGACGGATGTTTTAACTTTGTGTTTGCTGTCAGCTAATGTTCTCTCGAAAGGTGGAAGTAGCCGCCCCTGTGTTAACCAATGCGCACAGAAGTATGCAGTAGATATGTATACATCGTCGAGACTGAGGGGGTGAGAAACAAGATGATGACATATCTTTTAGACAGTGAGAGTTGAGTCAAGAAGTGAAACTTAGACCTAATTAAGAGTCAAGTCAGGAATAGGTGTATTTATATGGTGTACGTAGAAAAACACAAAAGTGCGTGAACAAATATTTTTATCGAATAAGTTACAACCTTGCGGACAATCAATAAAAAGTAAAATTAAAGTGAATGAACCATGTTTAATCAAAGCAACCTCAAACACCTAAAAATATTGTTTCTGACAAGTTCGCAGCACACGTCTGCTCATTATCTACCTTTCCTAGTAATACACTAAAGTTCTCAACCAGTATTTATATGCAGCAAGTCTGAACCTAATGAAATGTGAATACAGAAAGTCACAAGTAAAAAAAATGTTTAGTTATGGTGGAAATCAAAATTGTTTAATGATTAGGCTATTAGGAAGTTTGTTGCGACATGTTTTTTTATAGATGTTATCAACATGAATTATATATCATCACATGTATATATCTTATGTTTAAATCTACGCAGTGATAGTTGTTTCTTGTCGCAGTTTTTACTCATGTATTTTCGGCAATAATTTGAATATGAGCAAATTGCTCTTTGTAGCATGTCTTCCATTTTATAAAACACAGCCACGAAAATTTGAAATTTATATTTTTTTCAGAAATTATTTGTAGCAGTTTCTGGTACAAGGGGAGAAATATTAGAAGATTGAAGTCCACAGTTTTTAAACAACAAACCAGAAAAGGAAATCAGATTGAATTCTTCACATTTGATTTCTACGAAACTATTGAAACGTTTAAACGTTAATTTTCTTTTTTGCCACAATTCAGCTATTTCATACATGCACGTTTTCACACCGGACCCCAGACCCCCCCCCCGCTCCCCCAAATAGGCTTTATCGAATTGACATGAAACCCACCAGAAAGCTTTGACGTAAATCAATTCTAGGGTTTGTGCTCGGTTTGGGTAAGGAACATATACCTTTTCAGAACGCTCATGTCATTACAGAAAGAAAAGAAAAAGAAGATCGCCTTCTTCGAGATGACCCTAATATTTTTAATGTATAATTAATTTATTAATTCATTGTTTCGTTCATTTTCTGTGCTCATCAGCAGTAGATACCTTGGTAATGATGCACAAACAATGCGATTACGAATTAATAAGAAACATATCTTAAATGCTAAAAATTTGAGTTTAAAACCCCAATATATCCACCGCACAGAGGCTGTATGCAAGTGTTGTATGCGGGTCATGGGGCTAACCAGAATTATTTGATTAACAAGAAAGAAGGATACACTCACAAAACTCGATTACGAACGTGAACATGAATTGACGTGAGATCAGAGCAATGGACTACTCCATGAAGGCATTTATACAAAAACATCAAATATTGCTCACGTCTTCAAAACTAAAAGTAGAGCAATTGAATGGCTCTAAAAGTATCATATAATTCATAATAAACTGTACGACCAATATGATGAGCGAAAGAAACGCCTTTGAACACTTTTTACCATCCCTTGGCAAGTACACCCAGTACAGTTTCAGACAACAGAGGAAAGCTCCGACTTGGACCAAATTAACGAAACGTATTCGCAACATTCAGGATGACGCTGAAAACACGGACATAGTTCCAGAAATAACTCCCAGCATAATAAAAGCGTGTTTACATACCACTCCAGGCCCATCGATACTAATATAAACGCGATAAAATGCGTCTTTTATTTAACTTGATTCAAAATAAGTGAAATAGTTTTCTGGAGTTACTCCCAGCATACAAAAATGCCTGTTTACAGACCACCTCAGGGCCATCGATGCTCAGATAAACGCGATAAATTGGGTATTCTTTTTTGTTAGATTAAAAATAAACGTAAGCTTTTCTAGAGTCCCTCACTCGCAGTGCATTCCTACACACTAAATATTATAGCACCCATCCTCGTGAAAAAGGGTGTAACAATGGTGAAGTTAAGAGAAACACTCTTTTTACACTTTTTTTACACGATTTCTGAATATCAGTGGGTATAAAAAGGTTGTGGTGACGTTTTTCATCCCTTCCACGCCCTTTTTACTCCCCGCTTGTAGCGATGGTGTCTGAAATCGTGTAAAAAGGGTGTATGGGCGAATTTTACGCCCTTTATTCACACGGTGTGAAGGAGGCGTTATGGTTATGCAGTCGAATACACCCATGATTTCATATCCTTTATTGTTTATTGCTTTGCTGAAACTGTTGCTGATGTACGGCGGTACAAATATCCAGTATAATTAATCGCCACACGAAGTCGGGTATGATTAGGAAGTGATAGAGTATAGTTTTTGCAACTCCGATCGAACTCACCATACGACACGAGCCGAAAATTACGTGTCGAGTGTGCGTCAATTTTATCAGTTAAACTTCGATTAAAAAAAAATCTCCACTCACAAAAGATGAACGAAGACGTGTCAATATACAGCCCAGGCAGCACACAGTATTGCGCCGATATAGGATCAAATCTGAGAAATTGTGCCGTTACCATTTTGGTGCAGCCAAGATCTGTAGAAAAAGGGATGGGTCGAGCCGACGCCATCCTGACATACCACGCGACGCCGTTTTCGGTTGAGTGTCAAGAGTCCTGCGTGAATGGCCTATGCCGGCGAGGTATTTCTTTTCTTAACCGCCTAATATCCGACGTTAAAAAAGTGAAAGCCGTTTACAACTCCCTGTAAAGCCCGATTTGGAGCGCAGCTCTTGAGGAGGAGAAGGTAAGGGTACCCAGGGGAGGGTATACCCCTCCTTCTCCTCCGGGGGGTGGGGTCACGTGACCTCGGGGGGGGGGTCACATGACGCCCAGGTCACATGACCCCCCCCCGACATGTCCCAACATGTCGGGGAGGGGGTCGGGGGGTCACGCGATTACGGGGGGGGTGTCACGTGACCTCGGAGGGGGGGGTACGTGACGCCCAGGTCACGTGACCCCCCCCCCGACATGTCCCAACATGCACCGCGCGGTTATGGGACATGTCCCAACATGCACCGCGCGGTTACGCCGAGGGCGACGCCAACGGCGACGCCTACGCCGCTCAAGCCGGAAACGGGCGCCTAAGAGCTGTGCTCTAAAAAGAAAAGAGAAACAAGATTAAGCAAAGCGGAATCTGCTTACTTTTAACCCGAGAAAGACCTCCTGCGCTGAAGCATTGAACAAACTGTTTCGCCCTCATTTCGCGTATTACAAACTCACCTGACTGGGCCTAGCACTACTTTTAGCACCTTCACTGAGATTTTATTTTTGTGTGTAGTTCTGAAGAAACAATGCCGCAAGACAATCGAAAGTGCCGAATTCATAACAGCCCTGCTAGAGTACGCGATTCTTATCTCTGCGTGGTGACGCCAAAATATCTAGCCTCCTTACGCTTTTTTTTTGGTACGCGTGAAAATGCATCTTTTGTTTCACACGTTCGAATTTGTTTTGTGTATTTATTTTGTTATTTCGGGGTCGGCATCAGAGCACGCACGCTACTGCATGAAGCAAGTCCTGACGTGTCCCATTTCGCGAACCTCCCTGGGCAACGCAGGTGGCCTATACACCTTTCTAAGAAACACTCGACCCCAGGGGCAGCAAACCGTTTTACAGCCCAGTCACTGAGTTTGAGGCTAGAACCTCACCGGCGTCCCTGCTAACCCTAACCGAGTAGACTGTGATTTCGATAGGCGCAGCCTGCGTAGGCGCAGTTTCAAAAAACTGCTGACGGCTAAATTCTCGTATTTCCCCGTTGTATTTTGTGTTTCATGGTGCTTATATTTTCCCGGGGTTATTGAGAAAGCATTGTACCACGTTTGAAAAAAACAACAAGCAATAAAAAACCGAAAAACTGTTTTTGTTGGGTACGCGCGCGACAGAACGAATGCGACTGGAATGTATAGTTCTAGTTTCTTTGTTTTCTTATGACAACTTTTGACGGCGCCGCGCGATTAGCCGCGTGTCAAACGACAGAGCGGATAGCTGTCGAAAATAATTTACAACAGAAGATAGCCGAAAGGCATGCATTTTTCACGATCACATATAACCTGTCTACCGATGGACAGGACACGGACATACAATTTAGCGAGTGTTAACATTCGAACAATATACTGTACGTACCACACGATGCAGCGTTATGTGAAAATAATTTATTTGAGAAAGATCTCAAATAACACAGTCACAGTCGACGACAGTCACATCTTGACGATCGGACGTAATCTAAGATGACTTCGTTTTGGGGCACGTTTTGGGAGAGCTTCTTTTTTCGCAACAGCACCAAGGCAAAGGAACGAACGCGACCGACCCGTTTCCCACCCCAACCCAGACAACTATTTTTGGAGATGGCTGAGGATCCTACGCAGATTATCTCTGGGAGGGGGGAGAACAATGTTCGCAAATCGCGTCGAGGGCCGTTCGACGTCCTTCACCTCCTTCGTTCTCCGTGAATGTCGGGCAGAAAAGCTTGAACGGCAGGCACTTACCAGTCCTATTTCTAAAATGGAAGATAACACAGAAAGGGTACCCAGCACGCATAAAAAAATTAAGTGAAAACTTTCAAGCGGGGCTAGAAAACGTCGAATGCAAAACCGCAAAAACGTAGGTAGAGAACCGCGCTGAGTGGGTCTTCACAGTTCAAGAAAGTGGCAGAAAAGTCTTAGCTGATAGAGGGCGCGATAGTTGCACCAGCCACATCAGCATCAGCAACATGGCGGCTGCCTAGGAGCGTTTTTTGTAAAGGTGTATAGACCTTTTTCTCAAGGGCACCGCCATCTTGAATTGTCGTCACTTCCAGTATCGACGAAAACATTGTTTTGCCGTCGCCACGCCAATAGAATGCATTTAGAATATAAACGCAACCGTCACCCATTTCCGTTTTGCCTCCCCTCTCCTTTTTTACTATTTGCAGGTTGAAAAGTTTTATTATTTTTTCGTCGCCCATACCGGATATGCCTATCAGGTGGCTGGGGACGAGAGTACATGAGCAAAGGTCTATTCATAGTAGCAGAGGCAGATTAGCTGCTTTGTCCACCCCTCTTTGACCTCGTCTTCTGATGAGCCTCCACACCTTCTTTTGTGTCTTCGTGTGGCTGTGAGCGAGTGCGAAGGCCGTTTCTAGCAAATCAGAGGGGTGGTGAGAAACACGTGACCGCTCTTCGTAGGACAAAGACGCTTGGACAAAAAATTGTCACGTGACTCGCTCTGACGCACTGATGGGCTCACTGGGGCCGTAGTCTTTGCCGTATTCTAAGTTGTGGTGAGTTGTAGGGGCCACGTACGTCCGGTTTCTAAAAAGGGGCGCACGTCAGGCGTCAGTGTTCTCCTGTTTTTCGTGCGTTGCAGTCGCAGCCATGATTTTTCGTTTTGAATGGCCGGAATACGTTCATACTAACTTTTTGGTAACGGTCGTTTATTTCGTCGTTGTCCAGGGAATTATTGTGCTGTTTGTTGGACGCGCTTCGACAAAGAGCTGCTCATCGGCGGTCGCGAGACTTCCGCCGAATGTGATCGACCGCCTTCAACCTCGTCCTTGTGTTTGCGTTATTTTGTGCTGCCCGAATCGGATTGTGCATCTATCACGACAGAGAGCTGCTCATCGGCGACCGCGAGAGTTCCGTTGAATGTGAGCGACCGCCTTCATCTTCAACGTTGAGTTTGTGAATCGTTCTGTGGTGCCCGAATCGGAATCGGAACGACAGAGCGCATCTATCATGCGCTCTGTCGTTAATGCATCTATCACGGATTACATGACATCGGTGTTTTAGTTGTAAGTACTCTGCAAGCATGCTTCTGGTAGTAGTCCTGCTTCCGTCTCAATATACCATTTTACTGTTTACAAACATGAACTGCCGCTTACGCCCCAAGCAACTCCCGGTCGTTCCGTCTTTGCCAGCCTGTCGAGTTTTGCTTCCGTTACCGGAGCTAGAAAGCGTTAAAGTAGGTTTAGGCGAAGGAAGGCCTTACTTAAAGTTTGAGTGCATTTATTTTAAGTCTCTAAGAATTTTGTTGCTTTGTCACGAAAACTTAACATTAGGTCACAAATGCTCGCGTTTCAGGTTTGACATTGGTTTGTCGCCAATTCGCGAAAGAAGAGGATAAGATCCAGGCACGTTTTTCTGGATTGAGAAAATGAAGTGTTCCACATGTTTCAAGTTGTAAGCTATCATTTCTCCGTAAATACCTTTTGATGAAGTGCTGTGTTACACATTTTGTATTACTTCTTGCCGAATGAAGTACGAGTTACTGCGCACGCGAGCTGGTGAAGGATCATGGTGAAAAAATCCGAGACTAGAGAAAAAAATCGGGACAACACAACACGTCTGAAAGCCTTTGGAGACAGTGTTGTGTTGTCCCAATATTTTGTCACTAGTCACGGGCTTTTTTCACCATACTCTTCTAGCTGCAGTACACACTTTTGAAAGGGTGTACTGCTGCCATCACACCCTAATAATATGGAGTAGAGCAGAATCACACCCTTCTGTGAAGGGTGTAAGGAATTACACCGGTGTTTGAGGGTGTGAGAAATAACACCTTTTTGTCAGGCCGTTTTTGTACACCAATAAGGGGGTGAGTTGTGACCCATGCCTTTTACACCAATAAGGGTGTGAAAAAGTTTAGTGTGTATGAATAGGTTTCTGCCACATTTACTTGCATTTTCTCGCTTTTGATATGAAAAACTGCCTCCGTTTCATAATATCGGCGTTTTACTATGTAGACCTCCGAAAATTAATTGCGCCCTTCTGATAACATGTTTAAATATCAACTACTTTGGATTTACTTATCCTGATCCGTATATTAAGCAACAGGCTTGAGCTGAGCATGTGTATGTTTGTCGTGCGTATGATTTTGTGTGTATGTTCTTTACTAGTTTAGCTGGCCTTACCTAACGTAGATTAATTATTGACACACACGCAAGCTGCTTAAAAAAGAACAAACTTTCTGGAAAAAATTCATCATTTAAGCGTTCATAGGAACCTATATATTTTTAGTGTTTTAGTATGTGTGTGTTTATTTTTTGGGGTAAGAGATATTTCCCTTGTATTTGCATTTAATGTATGAAGTTCTTGGTATGCACCCGCTGTGGTAGTCATTGATTTAGGCTGAAAAAGTGATGTGGTCTCACTTCAGCCCAGTGGCATAGCCAGGAATATTTTTCGAAGGGAAGGGCAAGGGGGGGGGGGGGGCTGAGGTGGCTGGGATGTCCATGACTTGGAGTGGGGAAGAGGGAAAGGGGGGGGTCAAAAGCATGTGTATATTATTGGATCGGCTGGATTTCGGAGAAGTGGGTGGGAGTAGGGGCTGAAGCTCCATAATCCCCTCCACTGTCTACGCCAATGCTTCAGCCTTATTCTTGAATTATCCCTACAAATTATTTTAAAAAAATCGATTGAAACAAGACTATTATTATGATTGTCGAGAGCTACAACCACTGGTGTCTGTATCTGAAAATATTCAGCGCGATTCTAGACCCGACTGGTAACTGTTATATATTATTTTGTATCCTTCCTCAATTCGTGTGATCCTTGAAAAGGATATTGCAACGAAATTCCAGCACCTATTTTATTGTCTAAATGTCAGCCACGTTCCGGCCACACCACGGAGACGCCGATTTTTGCTCGTAAAGATACCAAAACATTATTTAAAAGAAGTAAACCGATTGTTGTTACGTCATCGTGCACTTAAAAGCAGCACTGCCCCGCGAAACTGAGGTGTCAAGCTGCGTGCGCGAGAGCCCCGTCGAACGGGATTTCCCTTCTCTCCCGGCCTATTCAACTCTTGCGGGGAGCAGGGAGGGGCAACTCAAGACGGCCATGTTGTAACGCGTCGATGACACCAAGTGGTAGAACTCATAACCAAGCAAGCCCCCAAGCGACTTCGCCCGTGCTGTACGAACTGGTGTCATGTCTGTGACGTTAATCGGTACAGCTCCCGCGGTGCATCGCGTTCTCCGATGGCTCATCTTTTATCGCTCGTTGGAATGGGCCATTTCGAACGAAAAAATATTACTAACCGTTCGAAATACAAACCTGCGATTGTCATAAGCAGATTTAGTTGATCATGTTTAACTTATTTCTGAACGTGAGAGGTATAGTTTAAATTTCGATTCAGTATCTCTTTAATTGAGAGCGTATGTACGTGAGGTTATACTCTTTGGATGAATACGACATCTACTTTTTAAGTTTTGGTTCAGTATTTTTGTGGTAACAACAAATTGTAGGGCCGATATTGGTGCTCAACAGTCAAACTTTTGCGTGGAAAATGGCCGGATTATAGATATGTTGCAGTCTCGAACACCGGAAGAAAAAAGTAATAACAAAAGAGAAAAAAACTAAACACATTTCAGCACAAAATGTATTGATAGGGTAAGTATTAAAAACCGCACCATAAGGTCCATGAATGCATATACTGCAATGCTCCAATTTGAAGCTTATTATTAGTTAATTTATGCCTAATACATAAACATGTATTAGGCATAAATCAAAGAGAATCGGGAATTTGGCACATTCGCCCATTGCAAAAAGCTAATGAGAATGATAAAACTAATGCTTCCAATATGCACTACTTGTGAGAAAGGACGCTAAGACCAGTGCACATGATAACGCTTAGAGAGTTTTCCAGACTCAAGCAGGGGACTAAGAATGGTGACGATGGTGACGACAATGTTCAATTACTATTACGATGAGGGGCCCCGCGTTACACTGAAGTTTCTATCGTTCTTTTTGGTATCTTCGTTCGCGCATATGGTGCGTGTTGCAGCTCCGTTTCTTCATTTGCCCCTTTATTTTGTGCCGGGAGCAACGGCTTTTGCTGGAAGCGGCCCGCGGGCCGGGCTTTATTGGAAGGACTGCGGCCAGTCGCGGGCAAGATTTAGCCCGCGGGCCGGGGTTCAGAGACCCCTGCTTTAAGGAATACAACTTAATTTAAAACGCTCAAATTTCACCAAAACCTTGATATTAAAAAAAAAGCAAAAAAAAAACAGATTGATTAGGTTGGCGACACTACTCACAGATGGCGCCACTGCAGTAACTGGTGTCGAAAACTCGGAGCAGCCTAAAAACGGCGGGACTATTCCGCTTAAAATGGGGGTTCTTAAAAGAGTTAAGAAGAAACATTTAAATTCATTGGTAAAATATGAAAATAAAGTTTTTACAACAAGATTTATGTCTGTTGTTGAGCAGATCACTTTTATGCCAAGACTGTTGAGTTGCTAACTATCTCCATAGTGAACTCAAGACTAGAAGAATAAAAAAAAAACTCGTTTTTTTTCCTTTGTTTTTTCTAGTTTCGGGTTTATTATCAAGCTTTTCCACAAGCTAGCCGGGTTTTTTTTCATATTCATAAACGTTGTCAGGGCTGCGGAATTTATCTTAGAAATATTAATTTGAGTGACTGACGAATGTCCAAGCAGAACGCGTACCCTAAGAGGCACGACTCAGAAGTTCCTCGGCTCTATTTCTTTATTGTACGATTTCTCCAACCCAGTGTGTGTGGGCTGAAATATATGTGTTGCATGGTGCAATGCGCAACAGAGTTCCACCACGCAAACCTTGGACTGGATAAAATTTATGAGCGGGCATCTCTTACGTTCCAGTGTATTTTTATTATTTTTATTTCTAGGCGTCGTATACCTCTTACACTGGTTCCGACGGTTTTTATGCTCCCAGGTATAAAAATGTAAGGTCCATATTACTCATATTTGCTTCGTGTCAGAGGAAACGGAAAGTTTCAGCGTTTCCCTCGAAACATAGCCTACGTGTGAATAAAACAAATACGCAAGAAATAATTTTTTTATAGCGTAACATTCGCTAGCGGACTCTCCTCTATATGGCGAGCATTAAATAGGAAATATCTGTTGTATCTGCGCAGAAATCGCACTTGGCCGGTGCGCTGTTTCTTGTCATAAATGATTATATCATACATCCGAAATATATAATTGAGCTATTCAGAACTTACTGGAGGCCTTGAAATATTCATCATATTGCAGTCGTGGCTTAAAAAGATGTGTTTGAAAACAAAATGTTGTGGTTGTTCAGATGTATGTGACCGGTATTTTACTTAAAATGGGACATTTGAGCATTTACCTAGTGCATTTTAGTAAGTTTTATTGGTGACTGACTGAGACGACAGTTTCACGCTGACTGTGTTTCATTTAAAGAAAGACGGGAATAAACTAATTTGTCACCAGAATGTATTTGAATTAAGACGCCCATGGTCTTCTAAGATTCAAAAATTGTGCTTTTGAAAACATAGCTTTTAGGAGATTGAGTTACTTTTCTGCGCACCACTTTCAGTGTTCTACTATAGACGACTCCCATCAACAATTTCTTGCGTCAGGCAGCTGATATACCTTGCTCCTGATCACTGAAATCCTTGATTAGGCACATATCCTGTTAGAATGGTTGCTTATGAAGAATGCAATCTTCGTCCGCTTTGTCATTACATCACACTTTAGAAAATATAGACGAGCTGTTCGTTGGTAACTGCTTCGATGACAGGATCACTGCGTTATCAGATGTGTCATCAGAAACAGATCTTCCCTGCAATTCAGGGATAAATCTTTGGTTTTGAAGAACGAAGTCCGGTAAGCTTTGAGATGACCCTTGACAACACGTACATTCTTAGTCTGATCCAGGTTATAACTAGCACACAATCCAAGTAATACTTGGCCAATTATAGACTCCTCACAGCAGTGCCGATTCGATCATTACGTTCCTTTAATATTGGAGTAATCTGGTATAATAATTCAGTTATACCGGGTGTTTCTTTTAATTTTTGCAGATTTGCTTAACAAAACGCCATGATAGCTACACTTATGCGGTTTGTGCGAGTGAGTTATACGCCCAGGGGGACATTATGGGGGTGGCTAATCTTTGCGACAAGCCGGCTATGTAATTAAAATTCGTTAATTACCTTTTTAATTAATAAAAATAGTCATATGGTTCCAATTAGAACTTTGCTGAGCGTCGTCCAAAACCCCTAAATCAGTAATTTTTAGAAAGACTTCGAACGCGTGAGAAGCGCAGTAGTGCACTGAAGTACAAGGCAGGATCTAGATAAGATACGTTAAAATTGCGCGGGCGCCTTACCGCAACCACTAGCGCCTTGTACCTGCTCCTCGAGTGGTAACTTTAATGCACTACTACGCTTCTCACGCGCTGAAAGTCTTTCTGAAAATGAATGATTCAGTGGTTTTCGATAACGCTCAGCAAGTTTCTAATTGGAACCATATGTCTATTTTCCCTAATTAAAAAGTTAATTGGATGCATTTTATTTAATTAGCTGACTTATCGCAAAGATTAGCCACCCACATACTGTCCCCTTGGGCGTATAGAGTCACTCGCACAAACCGCATAAGTGTAGCTTTCATGGCGATTTTTTAAACAAATCTGCAAGAATAAAACAAAACAAAAAAACGGTATATGTTTTGATCATTACTTACAATTCAAATTGTTTTATGATTATAAGAGTATATGTAACCATTTGGCTAACACTCTTTGTGTAAAAGAGAGAAGATGCGTACTTGCCTTTGTTTACATACGGTTGTCAAAGGTGTCGTTAATTGCACAGCCTTCTGGAACTGTGTATGTTAATGTGTTCCTCAAAGGTCTCGTCGTGTAGACTTCTTTTTATTATCCCTCCGGTTTTGAAAACACTCATCCATATACCCGTCCGCAATAGGTTTTTTAAAAAATTTGAATCCAGCTTAGGATAATTGGATATTGATATTTTCGAACGCGAAAACTAAGAAAGTGCGTTGACGTTTTCCTGACATTTTGACAGGCCAACATTTGTTCTTGAGATGTGAATCCTCATTATTATGACGTAGTGCACCGCTAAAAGACGCGCAGATGTTTGATTGACACAAACATATAGCAAGTGAATGAGCAAATTATTGAATGAATGTTCCGATTATATACATAAAGGTTCAGAGTCTCAAGAAAGTAAGTAGGCGTGTCCTGACGCCTTTGTACACTGTCGACAAAACACGGACAACTTCGAAACTATGATTTGCACCTACGAAATAAATTTAAACTTATCAGTTATTTAAGTGTATGTATAGAACTGATTGATAATAGCTCAACCTCGCCACCACAATGCATACGCGTACGTTCCCTATAAGTTATAGGTTATTACTAGCATATAATCCGAGTGCTATTTGGGCGATTATGAGGCCCTCACTACAGTGATAATAATATTTAATCCCTTTAAAACCGAAGCCATCTGCCGTAATATTTCGGCTATATATGCTCACTTTATTATATACATAACGGTTCTGGGGTGTCAACAAACTAAGTAAGCGTATTTTGACGCCTGTATACCTGTATATCTAGTACACCTAAAACCACGCCTAACCACGAAACAGGAGTTGGCACATGCGAAAGTAATTTTAGCGCGTAGCTATTTCAGTTTATATGTTGTACTTATTGATAGCGCGCAGCCCCTTCTTTGTGTATTATCTTGTTGTCGGAGGGGACAGGCTCGCTATCAAGAATGTTCCGGGATATCCACGTCTCAGTGATAAAAAACGACGCCAGCTGGAGCACTCAAAAACACCCGCAAGAACGCCTACTGTACTTGCAACACTCCTCTAGGTTTTATTAAAAATTCTGCTCTCTGAATGGTGATGCGTTTTGCTTTTGTGGTGTCATCCTGACCGTGAAAACTCAGTCGTGAAAAGGGTTTCTATCGCCTTTTTCTTCGTTCCACGCGAAAAAGGTTTTTATCTTATGGGCCTTTTAAAAAATGAATGTGGCTCTAGTATCTGTTTTGTACCTTTTGATTTTTCAGGATATTTGGTCCGTTTCTTGTCTACTAAAACCGTTAAAAAAACCTTTGTCTATTGAAAAATCGTAGAAACATATTTTGTGACATTATTGTTATATTTAGTTTGACTAAGAAATCGAAAACTTTAAGGATTACCAGTGTCAATCTCTTCGTGTGATTGGAGAGGCCGGCTTAATATCAAGCGTTTCGATTTCAGATATAGAGAATTTAAGGAAGTATTCTAATACGCATCTGGAGTTCAGAGCTGTTCGTTTCGTCTTTTTTTGTTTCGCCTATTGAAAATATAATCCACTGCTGCGGTCTTAAAGCCGTTAACTTGTCTTCAGGTACGCAGGTGATTTTCTCCAGTTAATAAATTTGTCATTATTCGCTTTGCCGAAAGGGGGCGCTATTGACATGACCAATATTGTTTTTCTTTGCTTTAAGAGCATCTAACTCACCGAAGGTATCTTTCCGGCTTATTTTGTTCTTGTCCATATAGCTCGCGATATCATTTAAGTTTCTTTCTTATTATTAGGGTCATGTCGAGGGAAGTTAGGTTGGTCTCAATATCCGCTCATAACACGATCGAATAATTCAGCAACTATGGCATATCTATGTCTTCTACACGTTACTCAAAATGGTAATCGGTCACAATTACAATTACTATTACTTCAAAAGTGTTCAATTATATTACTCGATTACTTAAATATTAATCGTTACATTTACTGCAAAACATATTCGACTACAAGTAATTTTATTACTTGTAATGTAAGGTACGTCTGTGCATATTGCGACACAAATTAACGCAGTACTGCAACATGAACA
This sequence comes from Ixodes ricinus, assembly GCA_037355805.1. Taxonomy (NCBI): domain Eukaryota; kingdom Metazoa; phylum Arthropoda; class Arachnida; order Ixodida; family Ixodidae; genus Ixodes; species Ixodes ricinus. Next base: position 83,647 of record JAZHYW010000202.1, read on the forward strand.
GAAAACAAACGCTTGTTCATCGTCGCGAGGACCACAAATAGACCGTAAAATACAAATGAACAACAAATGGACAAAAAAACCTTTCTTGTTTACTAAAGGGGTTTCGGTAGGAAATGTGAAAGCTAGGAAGTGTAGGGCTGTTCTGCTTTCTGCGGCAAAAAAAAGTCCTTTCAGGCTCAGAAGTCAATTTAAAACACAACCGTCAAAAGCACTTCCCAGCTCACCATAGAGCATTCATAATGACCTTGTAGTTTTCTAATTTGCTCGATATATCTCTAACAAAAAAGGTTCTAACATAGTAAAAAAGATTAAAATAAATAGAGCATGACGACGAACCGTTTTAAGAATTAGTCTTGTTGAGGGTGTAAATCAGTAGTGAACGACATGAAGCCTAGCACTCACCCGTTCTTCACGCTCGCTTTCTGTACACTGCCGGCCCAACAGCGGAGATGGCGTACTATCGGTGGCAGGCTGGACCCACATATCTACAGGAGATATCGGCGAAAAGAGCCTCCCTCCAATGGTTAACCGGCAAGCTTGCCTACAATACTCCGACAAGGGCGCGCCGGCAGATTCGACACGCGAGCACGCATTCCAGCCGACCATGTCTTCTCCCTCATAATTATTGTACTCTATTTCTGCAGTGCGTTGACTTCAAACGGCATACGCGAGCTCTCATATGTAAAGAACATGGCTAGGCTGGATGTACGGTTCCTTTAGTGCTGTCACAAAAAAAAGCGCTTCAATTTGGTTTTAAGATTCATCATAATGGAGTAAATATGTCGTGGACTGTTGATAATTTGATTTGTTTGTTATTACCAATGCTACCTTATCTCTTTTAAACAAGAAGCTCTTTCTTGGCTGGGGTAGATCAGATTTGATAAAAAAAATTGCAAAAGTGAAAACATTCACGCACTACAGAGATTAGTTTCAATCAATACGTCAGAAGTAGAGGCTACACGTGGAATTTATTTCAAACAAAAAGCTCATTTGGCGTGGAACAATATACACATATTCTGAAATGCACACAATACTCTTTTTGCTCACTCGATGCTTCCACATTCAATCATCCAAATCTCTCCTCCACATTTTTAGTGGACGCATCTTCATCGTTTTTGAGTTATGACTTTTTTCAGGTCGTCTCAGATGAAAGAGTGTTTATGACTCGGTGAGAAAACCTAAAAACACAAGGAAGTAAAAATTATGTGAATCAGTTTTCATTATAGCCATGTGATAGGATTCCAGATTTCTTTACAAAAGCAATAACAGTGACAGAGAAGCAAGTATGCGGGAGAGGTTGGAAACGAAAGAAAAAGGAACAGACTTTGAAGAAATCATAAAACGTACAATACAAAGTGATCTTGTTCTTTTCGGGATAACTAGCCCTTCCACTGCATTAGTTAGTCCGGTGTACTATTCCTTTCTACAGCCCTGCTTTTCAATTCTCCGCGTGGTGAGTAAATTGCATCAAAACACGTCGTCTCACAAACATCTCCGTGATAAAGGGTAGATCGGACAATACTCCTGCAAGTTTTCATAAATACACCTGGATAGGTTTATGACACAGTATACGCATATTGCACGGTGTGTGGCGTACGAGCATTTTACCGTATAAAGGACACTTTAAAAAGATGATGGAATAACTAAGATCCTGCACGTGCTTTCCAGAAAAAAACACAGTAAGTTTGGTATGTCTTGATGATACTAAACAACGGCCGTTTTAAGGAGGCTGTTTGGTCTCCCACCCTCTTCCCCTAAGCGTACATTTTTGTTTCCAAGCGGCTTCTTCCGGGAGCCGCCGACGTCAAGGCGTCAGGAGAAGGCTCACTATGCGGAGTGCAAGTTCTTCTGCTTCTTTTGAAGGGGTTGTGGTGACGCCAGAATGACGCCGAGCTCTGATTGGCTCTGACTGAAGGATAGTGGGTAGACCTCAAGGCAGCTTGTTTTGACGTCTACCCGCTATCCTTCAATCAGAGCCAATCAGGGCTCAGCGTTCTGGCGTCACCACAACCCTTCAAAAAAAGCAGACGAACTTGCGTTCCGCGTAATCACTGGCAACCTAAGAAACGCAGGGCTTGTCCCTGGCATCTTATTATTGCTCTGCAGCCTATCAGGTTGCGCCATTTTCCGATGACAACGCCAAAGAACGAATCACGAATAAGAAGTGTGAACATAAGAAACCGCGCCTCACAATTCTTAAAGGGCAACTCCACTCAAAAAGTCGACCCTATAGAAATTACTGATGTCGCTTTAGGGGGTCAAAATATGGTCATACCCAAAATATCACGTCAAACCGACGTCGCATTACCGATTCAAACCAATATTAAAAATGATCTCCCTGCTCGGTTAGCGTCCCGAAAGCAGGTGAGCAACGGTGGCCCCGGGTGAGCTAGTAAAGCAACACTGGGCAATGACGTAGGTTTAGTCCTACGCCTCGTACGGACCCCGCGGACGCTTCGTTTCCCGTGGCATTCTGAGATTCTGCTGACGGCAAGAGGTGCTTACCACGTTATCCTGTGTTCTCCTATTTTTATTAGCGTCCAGGCAGTTCATTTAACTCCAGCATTGCTTTCGCGACAGCGCGGAAGAGAGCGAAGCGGTGCTGCTCGCTCACGCGCGTGTCGTGGAGCCGGAGAGACTCGCCGGACTTGCGTTGGGCAATGTCGAGCACGACTTGTAGTGCTGTGGGTTGCACCAACAATACGGTGCGTAACCCGGAGCTGCGGTTCCACCAGTTCCCAAAAGACCGGAAGAGGCACAAGGTGTGGGTCGGTGCCGTTCGCCGGTTAGACTTCGGAAGACCGTCGACTCCGAGCTCCAACGCGAAGCTCTGCTCCCAGCACTTTACGTCAGACACCTACAGACGGGATCTGCGGCTGCTGACTGTTGCGGGTTTCTCCATGAAACCCGCAACAGTCGTACCATGGAACAGCGTACCATCCGCCGGAGCAGCCGGCGGATGGTACGCTGTTCGCGTACCATCCGCCGGCTGCTCCAGCACGATCGGCCGGACGCAGCAGGTCGCGTTTAATCCAACTAGGTGCTAATAAAGGCACCTTAGCTTTAACAAGTTAGACCGCTTGTGGATACATCTGTCCATCTATCTCCCATTATTTCTTTTTCTCTCTGTCCGCGAGCAAGAGACAAATACAGTCACACTGCGCCGGACTAGCCATATTTATAGCAGTCGGATTCGCTTTTCGGTCGGCAAATTTATAAATACACACTAAAACTTACTACATTTGGTGCATATTAACAAAGTGAAGCGGTGAGAAAAGAAAATGTGCAGCTTGCCTCCTGTTTTGAAACTCCACGTGCGGCTGAGCCGACATTGTCTGTGCGTCGGCTCAGAAGCGCGGGACGAGAACTAGGTCATGCCGACGGATGGATGGATGGATGGATGGATGGTAATGGCTATACCCTTTGTAGCGGGCGGCAGCTTGCGCCACCTAGCCTAACATTTCGTCATCTTTTTTTTTTTTTACTTGTATGAATTTTGTTATAGCAGACCCCCCCCCCCTCTTTTTTCAAGTGGATTTATTTTATCTGTATTTTTTTTCTCCTTATCCTTCCCTAGATCTCTTCCACCAATCTTCCAATCTCCTCTTAGTTACCGCAATTCTTTCCCTATCCATTCGTCCATCCATGTCCGGAAAACCCAGTGCCCCCTCCAAATCCGTAGTCATCCCCCCCAAGAGGGTGGGACGAAGCCCCATGCACCTTAAAATTACATGTTCTATAGTTTCCCTTTCGCGGCTGCATATGTCGCACAGAGTGTCTACTTCCTGGAATTTAGCCCTGTACGTTTTTGTTCTTAGCACCCCTGTTCTAGCTTCAAACAGCAAAGAGCTCCCACTGAATTATCATACAGCTGTTCCTTCTTTATTTCATGTTTTTGTGCCCTGTATATTGTTAAAGCTGATTTCCCCTGCATTCTCTCTTCCCACAATTTCCTCTCTGTTTCCTTTACTCCCTTTTCTACTGATATGCTCTGATCGGCTCCATCTCGTTGAATGTATTTAAATCTCAGCTTGCGGGTTCGGTTTGTCCACTTAGTGTTTAGACTTTTCATATATAGATACTTGTACACTTTCGCTGCCCACCGTGTATCCTCAATTTCAGCTAGTCTTTGTTCAAATTTTACTTTACTGATCGCTTCTCTACTCTCGAAAGATGCCCAACCCATATCCCCCTGTACTCCCTCATTTGGTGTATTCCCATGTGCCCCCAATGCCAACCTACCCACACTCCTTTGCTGTATCTCTAAACCTGCCTGGATTTCTGACCTCATACACAATACCGCATTCCCAAATGACAGCCCTGGCACCATGACTCCCTTCCATACACCCCTAACGACTTCATATCTATTATAGTTCCACAGCGCCCTGTGTTTCATGATAGCCGAATCTCGTTTCCCCTTCTTTATTACAATATCTTCATGGTCTTTTAGATACCGTCTTCCTTCACTTAACCATACTCCCAGATATTTGTACTTTTCTACGTGTTCTATCAATGTGTCCTGTATCTCCAGGGGTTCCCCCTTCTCGTCGTTGAAAACTATTATACCAGACTTGTCCCTACTAAATTTTAGTCCTAAATTGTCCCCTTCCCTGCTGCAAATCCTAATCAGTTCCTGTATTGTCTCACGACTTTCTGATACGAGTACAATGTCGTCTGCATACATTAACCCTGGCAATACTTGATTTACTTTGTGTCCTTCCTCCATGTAAGTCAGGTCAAAACCTAGGTTGCACTGTTCTAACCTTTTTTCCATCTCACTGAGGTATATCATAAAGAGCAGGGGAGACAATGGGCAACCCTGTCTAAGACCTCTTTTTATTGCTGCTGGTCTTGTAGTTTCGGCTTCCCATGTTATAACCACCCTATTCTCCGTATAAACCCGTTCTAGAAACTTAACCATGGTTCCCTCTAGTCCATATCCCTTCAGTTGGTTCCATAGTTTTTCCTGATTCACATTGTCATATGCCCCTTTGATGTCTAAAAATGCTACCCATAATGGCCTTTGACTTGTCACTGCTATCTCTAAGCACTGAGTGATTACGAATAAATTATCATCTAGTCGTCTATCTTTCCTGAAACCGTTTTGAAGCTCCCCTAGAATCTGCTTTCTCTCTGCCCATTCTTCCATTCTTCTTTTTACAATTTGCATAGCTAGTCTGTATATTACTGAAGTTACTGTGATTGGTCGGTATGATTTGATACTGTCTTTGTCTCCCTTGCCCTTATATAATAACCTCATCCTGCTCAATTTCCAGTCACTGGGTACCTCCCCTCCCATAAGTATCTGGTCAATTACCTGCCTTAGTTTCAATTTGCTTGTTTTGCCTAGAACTTTTATCAATCTCATTGGTATGCCGTCTGGACCTGTCGCAGTTCCAGCCGGAACCCTTGTTTCTGCTTTTTCCCACTCCCCAGTGGTCATTTCCTCTTCGTCACTATGATCCTCCTCTTGTGTTGTGTAGACGCTACCATTCCCTACGGCCTGATCTGATTCTAACTCCGAAAATGCTGCTTCGATTGTATGCCTAATGTATTCTCTTGCCTTTTCCCCCTCTACCTTTGTCCCTTCCTGTGTGGTTAGTGTCTGCTGGTACCCCTCGGTCTTTTTTCCCTGCGCACTGATGTGTTCCCAGAACCTTTTTGCCGCATTCCTATCCTTCTGGTTTATCTTTATCATCCACTGGACCCCTGCCCTCCCAATTTTGGCCTGTATTAATGCTGATGCCTCCCGCTTTCTTTCCTGAAATTCCTCCCATTTTGATGCGACTTCGGCTAGTGTGGCCCCCTTCTTCTTTGCCCATCTGTGTTCTTTAGATGCCTTTAGACGACGCGCCACTAATATCAGTGTTGCCAAGCTGCTTCAGCCGGTAGTTTCGGTTTCGCCGTGCCGCCGGAACGATGCTTGGATTCGCGATATCTACAAAACTTTACACACTACCGAAAAACAAATTATATCTCGTGATTCAGGGTTGCCGACCTCGACTAAACAGATCATAACCCAAAAATTGTAAAATTGGAGTGAAGTTGCCCTTCAAGCGGTCAGTGGGGATAATGTGTTTGCATCTCGCCTCTTTTGTGTTTCGAACGCCGGTGAACTTTGGTAACTATTCCTCAAATAAAGATGTATTTTCTTTTACGCTCAAATAAATCAGAATAAACCCGGAAAGTGATGCCGAAAGAAGGACTTATCTCCTTACTCATAGGACCACCGGACAAAACCCGAAAAAACACACTCCGGGGAATACCACAGTCGTGTGTTCGTAAATAGGCTCGCTCCCAGGCAGCACATATACGTTGGAAAAACGTCGAAAGAAAGTCGATGACGTCAGAAACCACATGTCGGGAGAACGTCGAAAGTCTGAACGTCAGGTCCCTTCGACGTAATATGAAAAGGCTAATGTCTGGGAAAAGCGTGGATTTTACGTCGACATAACGTCCCACTTAACGACCTTGGAACGTCGAGTGCACGTCTGAATTGGACGGGAAGTTAATTGATAACGTTATATAAACATTGAAACAATGTCCCATTTATCGACCATAAAACGTCGAGTATACGTGTAAACTGAACGGGATGTGAATTGAGAACGTCATATTAACAATATCATAACGTCCCATTTAACGACATAAAATGTCGAGCGTACGTCTGTGATAACGTTATGTCAACGTTGAAATAAGGTCCAATTTAACGACATTTAAACACCGAGCATACGTGAAGACTGAACGGGATGTCAATTGATAACGGACTCGATTTGGGTTACCGTGGAACAATGACGTCAACCGGATCTGGCTTCGTTGCTCGAAGGTATGTTCGCGGAAGCATGTATATTCGGACGGAATATATCATTTCCTTAATCCCCCAAGCACCCCGGCCGCACTCCGGGAATCATGGGAACGGTGTTCCTTCAGCTCACAAGATAACGGACTCGATTTGGGTCACCGTGGAACAATGAAGTCAACCGGATCTGGCTTCGTTGCTCGAAGGTATGCTCGCGGAAGCATGTATATTTGGACGGAATATATCATTTGCTTAATCCCCCAAGCACCCCCGCCGCACTCTAAGAATCATGGGAACGGTGCACATTCGGCTCACTAGTGATCGGTAATTTCGGCCATTTCCATAGATACCCACTCTTGGGTGTAATTCGGAGTCACCCTAAACAAGCGTCCTGTAGTGCCCAAGGACCTGCCATATCACTTTTAAGATTTCTCGTCAATGACAGCGTTTTCAATACTATGCATGCTTTCCATCCTTCAACCTGGCTCAGCTGCAGAAATCTCTTACATTATTATCATTCTCTTACAGCTTCAAAGACGCTCATATTAAGTTAGAAACGCCAAAAATGCTATAAACAGCCCCACTGACTTCGTGCTAAATCCTGGTTTTGCTGCTGTGAATTCTTGGCTTTTTAAGCCATTCCTGCTAAAACAACAATCACGAGAATGATATTATTGTAATAGATTTCTGCAGCTCAGCCAGGTTGAAAGGTGTATTGCATGCACAGTTAAAAAAAATGCAGACATTGATGAGAAATTTGAAAGTGATAAGACAACACCTTGGGCTCTATAAGGCGCTTGTTCAGGGTGATCAAGATGTTCGCTCAGACATTGTTAGGACGTCTCACGCTCAACGCTCGAAGAACCTCCCGAAAAAAAACATTGAAATGACGTCGAATATTGTCGATGACGTCAAGGTGTTGCTCAGGACATTGTTGGGACATCTCGTGCTCCACGTTCAAAGAACTTCCCGGAGAAAACGTAGAACTGACGTCTATTATTGCCAATGACGTCAAGGTGTTGCTCTCAGACATTGTTGGGACGTCTCGCGCTCAACGTTCGAAAAACTTCCCTGAGGAAACGTAGAAATAACGTCGAATAATGTCGATGACGTCAAGGTGTTGCTCAGCACATTGTTGGGACGTCTCGTGCTCCACGTTCAAAGAACTTCCCGGAGAAAACGTAGAACTGACGTCCATTATTGCCAATCACGTCAAGGTGTTGCTCAGACATTGTTGGGACGTCTCGCGCTCAACGTTCGAAGAACCTCCCGAAAAAACGTAGAACTGACGTCGAATAATGTCGATGACGTCAAATAATGTCGATGACGTAAAGGTGTTTGTCAGGACATTGTTGGGACGTCTCGTGCTCGACGATCAAATAACTTCCCATAGAAAACGTAGAACTGACGTCGATTAATGTCGAAGACGTCAACGTGTTGCTCAGGACATTATTGTGACGTTTCCTGCTCGACGTCAAAGAACTTCTCATACAATACGTCGAACAGACGTCGATTACTGTTGAAGACGTCGAGGTGAAGCTCATGACGTTGTCACTCCGTCGCGTGTTTGACGTTGTCGGAACCTCTCATGTGGACGTACCAATGCCGTCGATAAAAAGTTTGTTAAGGACTTCGACGTCGCCCAACGTCTAGGACCTGATTTCGGCCTGATCTCGACGTCTTGTGCTACCTGGGCTACTGCCCGCTGTCCGCTGACCCCTCGGCATTTCATGTTTTATTTTCTTACTTTTGTCGCGCGTTCATTTGTTGAATGTGATGTTCCGAAACGCTCGGCGGTTTTTATAAATAAATCGCAATATTCATTCCTCGATGAAATATTTTCTTCCCAATCATTCCACGATGCGGAATTGCAAATAAACACGCTACCGTAAGTCTACGGGGGTAGGAGATATGCTGTCGCCCTCGTGCCCTCAACTCCCGTCATACACGATGAATACACAACGGGGCGTCCGTTAAAAATACGAGCGAAAACAAAACATATTTTAGTTCGGTTCTTCCGCGGATTGAGGTATGCACTCCAAAATTTGTTTCAACAACCACAAATTACCGCCGAGCACGCGAGACGCCGATCCATGAGCATGGAACGGAAAGAACCTAGCGAATTATACACGGACGAAAAAACCCGTTGTGCTGATCTTAAAGTACGGTGTACGCTAGGCTATTGAGCATGGTGCTTGATTTGCTCCTTGTACCAACGCACACGGCATTTGTTCAATCAGTCTTTTGTGCTACTCGTCATTAGCTGGAGCTGCCTGCCTCAATGGAGTTGTGTGTTCATTCTCCTGTAGAGCACGCAGGCAACCAAATTACTGCAGACTATAACAGAGGGATTTTATTAATGCAACGGGGTTTGAATAGACGCGTGTACTCAAAAACAAAAAAAAGTTTACATTTGTGTGTCTTTTTCTTGTTCAGGACGAGCTCATTCTTCGGTTGTCGGCATTGACAGATATCGTATTCATGGTTCTGCTGAGATCCTCAATCGAGCCACAGACTAAAATAATAGCTAGTACGTCCAGCAGCCATCAGCAGCAAGCAGTAATAGATAGTCTGTATTTGATCCCCACTTCTACGCACTTTTTTATTGTATGCCACAGCGCATTGATAGCCTGAAGTAGGCAAACAGTCGTACAGCCTAAAATGCAAGGTGACGGGTAATGTACTGTGCTTTAGTTGTTTAGTGAGTGATGAACGTGATAAAAACTAATAGGTTGTGTACACCACACGGACACAAATTTTAGGCGTGGCAACGTCTACGTGTCGAGTCTAGTGAAATTAAACACATGTGTCGAATGTAACATATTAATTTTAATGTAACGGAAATCATGGAACGAAATACAGCTATCAAATGGGAGACATTTTGTTTTTAGCCAGAAAATTAAGTGAACGAAACAAATATACAAACATGAGGTAAAATTATACCAGTAAACAATACACAAGAAACCGAACGAAACAAACGTCAATACACAACACAAGCATATTTAATCAGAAGTCGCACAGGCAATCAAAACAAGTGCAGACCGAAACGTCATTGCTTTTGATCGTTGGAGATAAAACTCACCGATAGGCACATGCAAATGATTATGGTACGATGGTACGAGAAATGAAATGACTCGAGGTACACCTAAGCACTTCTTATGAGTTGTGAATGCGAAAGCGTGCACGCCATTCTTCCGCACCCTTACTTCGTCTGCAGCGTAATTGTGTCAACGGTCAGGCGCGCGCGTAGAATCAGATAAAACGTAACAAAGATAGGGCGAGGGGGAAAGGGACGCGCACGTAGGAAAGCTGAAGTGAAGAGGGGCGACCTCCTTTCCACAACGGCTTTCTTTTCTTTCTTATAGCTCTCCTCGAAGCGCTGACCTTGGGCGTGAAGCGGTGGAGCCGCTGCCTCGCGGACACGCAGGGTATTGGAGTGGAGGTCGTTGAAACTGACGCGCAGCGGCCAATGGGAGCCTCGTCGAAGCGCGCCAGCCAATGGGACCGAAGCCGAAATCCATCAGCTTTACTCCGCTCCCTTGGGATCGGGGAAACTACGTGCCGTTTGGTTAGGCTTTTCGCGTGGTTTCATAGCTGGGAGCTGGCTTCACTTGGAGAAAGGATCTAAGATGCCGTTTAGCGCACTTTCAAAGCTGGTGACGTCAGCTCGCTCCTTGGGACAGTTAATGCTTTCGCGTTAAAGGTATATATATTAAAGTGTTTAAGCGGTGATGTGACGCTACGCCTCCCTGAGCGCCGACTACGGGTATTGCATTACCTACTCTGCGACCGGAGACCGCCTCACTGAGAGCCGCCCTACGAGCATTGCTCTACTTCCGGGATCGGCTCTACAGTTCACGACTCTGAGAAGGTAGACGACCGCCTCCCCCAGACGCGGACTTCGGTGCTCCCAGTTAATGGTCCCGACTCTCGATGGGGCGATATCACTGGCGACGCCCTAAAATTCAAGAAGAGGCAGGAGCACAGTACCTGTAATGTCTGTACCTAGATCTTCCTAGCTTACTTTGCGGGAAAACACCAGAATCGCGCATTGTATGCGCGATTCTGCAAGTTCGTTTGTCTCTTTTGCAGGGGTTGTAGTGACGTCAGAGTACAGAGCACTGATTGGCTCTGATTGAAGGATAGAGGGTAGATCTCAAGGCAGCTTGCTTGGAGGTCTACCCAATATCCTTCAATCAGGCCAATCAGAGCTCGGCGCTCTGACGTCACCACAACCCCTGCAAAAGAAGCAGACGAACTTGCGTGAGCATAAATATATTGTCACGAATGTCAAGTGATGAGGCGGCGAATGGCTGAGTAAACCGAACGTTTAATGGGGCGAACTTGTGCCCAAAAATTAAAGGGAAAATAAAGATAACCACATAGCGCCGCGGGCGTCGAAGGCGGCGAAGCAGCAAGATCGAACGCTGAGGCGAAAACTGACTGCGGCTCGCCACGCGGAGCCCCTTATCTACATGCGTGGGCTTCTGGAATAATCGGCCAGAAGGTTCGGCGTGTAGAACTTTCCGACCTCGAACAAGCAACGCGGTTCTCGAATTTACCAGAACATTGCATTAGATGTCAACAAAACGGCGTCCCCGCGGCCAGGAATCGAACCCTGGCTCTTCGAGTGGGAGGCAGGCGCTATAACCGTTAGGCCACGCGCACGCTGCCTACTTGGCAAGCTGCGCGCGTGGCAATATAGTTGAAAAGCGCTCGAGCGACTTCAACTCGTCGCAACGAAACATACACGCCTAGTGTGATGAGCGATCCCACTTGAGGAAAAGTCAAGCAGATAGAGCAGGGCTGGGATGAGCGATCCCACTAGGGAAGAAGGAAAAGAAGTGAAGCAGAAGGATTAAAAGGGCTAAAAAGCGAGGACCAGTAAAAGAAGACACACACATAGCAGATCGCTCTTCTGTGTGTGTGTCTTATTTTACTGGTCCTCGCTTTAGCGCTTTTAATTCTGAAATGTACCAGCATCTAGCCCAAGTGAATTCCCTTCTATTGAAGCAGAAGAGCGGGGGCAGACTGCGATAGAAAAGAAGAAGAGGGCGCGTTGACCAATGAGAAAGAAGAGAGCAAGGGACAGTCAGGGACAGCAAGGCCGGACCTTTGTCAACGTGAACAGGCGTCAAGAGGCTCAACCCTCCGCCCGCGTTTCACGTAGTAAGGCGCCGACCCGCACGAGGTTGACAAGGCTGCGTGGGCGGCAGCCTTCGAAATTTGCTGCCAAGCCCTGGGATCCTGGGACGTTCAAAATATCGGGCCCAAGCTCCACCTTTGACAACAACTGAAGGCCGACCTCTTCGGCTTCCGGGGTCAACTCTTGGACTTCCATCGCCGCGTCTTGGACGAACAGTTAGTGAACGAACATTTGACCCTCCTAACGGAAGGGATTAAGAAGTATAAAAATGCAAATAGCTTTCAGTTATATTTTTGTTTGCTTTGATTATAATAGCTGCATACTTCGTAACGTGTCCTTGTGTAACTTCCCTTTATTCCCAGAGTTAAGCTGACAAGAACCGCATCACACCTAGCCTTTCGTCTGTTTTCTTTTTCTGCTTTTCTGTCGCCCTCTTTCTCGTTCTTTCGGCACTGATGCCAACTGAGCTCTCAGGGCTCTCCGCACTCTGCTCCCTCAGCTGTTCTCGTTTTCGACCCCCTGGCGCCGACCTACGGGTATTGAACTGTATCCGGGATCCACTATACAGTTTACAACTTCACCTCAAAACAACTCATGACTGAGGAAAAGGATTGCGCATTATATTAAACTGCAGATCATTGAAAATAATAAATTTCAGTGGTTGATTGAGTGTACAAAGCCGAAGGCGTTTACATTATGGAGAAACCCTGTCGGCACGATGGCACGTCACCGCGACTGCGGTGACGTGTGATCAGAGTAAGTTCAGAGTGGTGGAAGTGTGTCACGTGCTAGTGCGTCACTATTTTCATCTTCAACGACTCAGCGTCATTCAACGAACCAACTGCCTGTGACGTGCGTCCCTCCGTCGCGAGTGCCACCGGGGTCCACCCCCTGCCGCCAAGCACGACGCCAGCACAACAATTAACCCCGTGGAAGACTCAGTCCTTCTTGTCTTCGGCGCCAACCTAAGTTCCCGTAGACCTCATCATCGATGCCTGGGATGCCCTTGTGGGCAAAGGATGCCTCACAGACCTCCAGCATCCCGATGCGAACAAGTTCCTCGCCGTTGTAAGTTCCACCCAGCTTGTCGACAAAGTTGTAGCGTAGGGAGTCCTGTCGCTCAATAACGTCGTGGTCCCCCTCATGTTTCTGGAGGCACAAGTATCGTTTATGTTTCTATTTTCTGGCTCCCGCCCGACGTCTCCAACGACATTCTTCGTGCAGTTTTCGGAGCTTACGGCAAGGGGCTCGGAATTCTGCACTCACGTACAAGGACCGCCCCGTCTGTACACTGGAAGGCAAGTTCTCGGCATGGTGCCCAACTTTCTCACCGCAGCTGGCCACCGGCTGATGAGGGCAGTGGCGTCACGAGGGTCAGCGGCACCGGGGGCGGTAATCCGCCGCGCACCCCCCCCCCGTTTTCGCGTGGCCCGCCGCTACTCCCCCCCCCTTTCGCGTAGCCCGCCGCGACTCCAGCCCCCCCCCCCCCCCCCGCTCTCGTGGCCTGCCGCGACACCCCCTGAGCTCCTGCACCCGGGGCGGTCCGCCCCCCGCCTTGTGACGCCACTGGATGAGGGATTACCGCAGCATGAACGTAGTGTGCGCCCGCGGATGTGCGCCCGCGGATGTGCACCCGCTGTGGCCTGGAGAGTCACTTCAGGGCGACAGGCAACACCCTTGTTGTAACGAGTGCTGCGATTTCGGACTCAACGCCGAGGGGTGCAGCTCACCGTGCCGTCGGTGCGGTCACAACCACGTCACGACGGACTGCACGCTGTCACGGAGCTACCCAGCTGTTGCCCGTACTGCCGCACCGGCGTCTGGTGGACCCCCAACGAACGCTGTGAGCTCAACCAGCAGCGCCCCCAAGACCGGCCTTCGGGTCGTCGCGGCTCCCGCACCCGAGGACACGGTATGGCCCGAAGCTCCTTATGGTCCTCCAGTCAACCCTACTGCTGCCGGAGTCAGTGACAGCCATATCACGAACGACCAGTCCGGCGGTTTGCTCCTATTTGACGAACCCGAGCTGTATGCGTCGCCTCCAAGCCCGGAGTCGTCGGTCGGGCGGTGTGACTACTTCATTTTACAATGACCCGGGAGCGATGCGACGACACCGGGATGTCGACGTCCAAATGGGACTCTGGGTGCCACCTCTGCGCCGGAGAGAAACAAGGTAGCCAAGAAGAGGACACTCCTAGCACCTCGGACTCGGATTCCCCCGTCGTAGCATCACGCGGGTGTCGAACGTCAAAAAGGTTCGTCGTGAGGACGATTGTTTAGTTTACGGGCGCCTCCCCTCTGAACTTTCAACCTCGTCGCAGCCTTTGTTTCATCAATATCCACGCCGTTAATTTTTTATTGTTTTTTTATCTATTGTTTTATGGCTCTTCGCCTACTATCCCAAAATGTGCACGGGTTTTCGTAACATAGACAAGCATCATTAAGTTTTTTAATTTCGCCCGAAATTTGGGTTCTGCTTTGCTTTTCACCATATAGACGAATTTTTATTGTGCCCGCGACGTCGAGGATTTCAAAGCGCGGTTGTGTTCCATTTTTTTTTAGCTCGCTTTGCTGCACGGGCGACGTACTTATCATCTTTCGCCAGTGTCTGTTAACTGGCACTCTTTACACGTTTGACCTTGACGGGCGTGTTATCGCGTTCGGTGTCAACTTGGGGGCCAACGCGTCCGCGCGATTAATGTGCATGCGGCAGCGCAACCGGCGCTCTCAAATTCTCCCTTTTGTTCATTGGACGCCTTTTTTCTCGAACGCCAGTCGTTTTTTGTTTTGCGGACATTAACTGCGTCATCGATTCTAATGTATATGTGCGAGAGCGTGGTTCGGGTTCGATCTATATAGAATGCCAGGGAACTTGAACGCCTTAGTCGGGATTTTAAGCTGGGGTATGCCTGGGAGCTCCTGCACCCTGTCGTCCACGCACTCCCTGCATCACTTTTAGCCGCTTAGAGCCTTAGGCAGGATAAATGTTCTCGCCAATTGTTTTTTCAGGGTATCCCGTCGCGAGATCCTGCCTCTCCCGCCGGGCACACAGTACATTGCGGATCACAGCGCACTCACTGTGGCACTGGTGGCTCCAGGTTTGAAGTCTGGACGTAGCGCCTTGTGGCGCTTAGACGTGGGCCTCCTGCGAAAGGCCGCGGCGGAATCTGAGCTACGCGATAGCCTTATCAATGCGCTATCTCCACTACCCCTTGATGCCACCCAAGGTGCCGGGCTTGAAAGCAGCCTGGCACACCGTGCTGGCTTTGGCTGATCAAAGCCGAAAGATGGAGCAGACAACACTGCTGAATGATGTAATCAGGCGCATGCGTATTGTACAGCGCGGATAAGCAGGTACCATGCTTATGTAGGTGTGTCTTGAAGTGCTGCGAGCACGGTACTGCCATTTGCTCCAGTGTAACTCGAGAGCGGCCAGTGCCCAGTTTTTGAGTGGTAAGCTTATGTCTGACCCCGAAGTTTTGCGTTACCTCCGCGTGTCCGGCGCGAGGGACGGAGCCTTGGAAGGGATACCGTCGCTTTCTTTACCAGATGCCGCGGGTCCTCTTGGCGAGAGGACGTCGAGGACACCTTTAGAACATATTTTTTCTCGTTGGCATGCTGGGCGTTTTCAGATAAGATCGAACAAGCATGTACAATGACCATTTTTAATTTTGATGAAAAAATATATTTTGCTGGCTTTATGCCCAGAAAAATAAAACCAATCCTAATTTTCGAAAAAAAATTTTTTGTCTTTGCGAAAAATATTTTTAAGCATCTCAGTCACGTGCGCGTTCGGCGTATCGCGCGGTGTTGGCATTTCGGGCGGCTTCCTTCAATAAACTGTTCCGGCTACGGGTCTAGAAATATTCGCTGACAAATTAGGCATAGGAAGGATTGACAAAAAGTATAAATCGCCGAGTATTAGGGCAGTTATTTTGAAAAAACAATTCGCAAACCCGGCACATTGCGCTATAACGCTATGGATTAAAGAATATTTTTCTCAGTATCTATAAAGGCTGGGGTCTTAAAACTTTGCCAGTGTTTTGCCCTGTATATAGTTAGTTTTTGCGTGAAATATTGTTGTCCTTGTTAGCGGGAGAAACTTACAAGAGTCGCTCACACAGGAGCATTCAACTAAAAATGCATTGTTTTGAAAATCATTTAAAAAATGCCATCTTTAATATTCATTAAACTCTCTGAAATTAACGTTTACAATATGCACTAACAGAGTCTGCCAAAAAACTGATCCAATATTTGTGTGGCTTGTTAAGTTATAAAGGGCGAAACATGGCCAAATTGACGCTAACGCGGTTGCAATAAATGGGGCGTGCCACATACCCGTTCTTCACAATTTCATTAATATAAAAAGCGTAAAAATGCTACGGGGTGGTCAAGAAAAGACAAATTGACAGCACAGAGGTGGACGGTAGTTTTCAAGGGAAAATTCCAAATACATTTTCGTAGAACCGACCCAAAAATGCCCATGGGTCGGAGCGATCGAGGTGCGCCACCCTGTAACATGCTTCGCGGAGCCTGTTTCAGCAGCCGGTGTATAGCATCTCCGTGTACGCGACGTAAAGGAAGCAACCGGAACGACTTTGCAAACAGACAGACTTGTACGTAGTTCAACTACTTTACTCAAGTTACTGTAGTTTAACTACTTTTCTGAGTAGTTTAGTAACTTTCAATTACATTTTTATTTCGGTAATTAGTAGTTTACTTTAATCACTTTTTCTCAGTAACTTCTACGAAAATTACAAATTACTTCCGAATTTTAGTGGTTGTTTTGCCTACCAACAAACATTCCTGCACAAAAGAGATAAGATGTTGGAAGATCAGCTGATATTTGCAAAGAGGGAGAAGCATGTGGCGTAGGAAGGGGGGGGAGAAAATATTTTGGAGAGTCCGAAACCCCCAAAACTTTTCACGAGACCCTCCCTTCCCCTCCCCTACCTCCCTCCCTTCCTTCCTTCCCCCCTTCCCCCCCCCCCCCATTGCAACAACACTGCTGCGAGGCGCGGGGAGCGAACAGACACGATGCAAGACAGGCCGAGTAACTACGGGATTAGCGCCGAAGACTGGCGTTTCTTTGTGTCCCAAATCTCAAGGAGACTTGACCCATTTGAAGACAGGGCTGGGTCCCGCTTTTGCCCAGCGTAGAAACTCTCGCCCACTACAGGAAATGCACGCACTGCATCCTCACTCAAAGGAGGCAACAAAATGCAGCACTTGCTCTAAAGCTCATCTGGTGCTCCCGTAGTTGGTGCTGTACTCGAAGAATCGCGTGCTAAAGGTCAACGCAAAGGGGAATTTTTAGCAATGCCTTTCCTCCCAAAACTCAGGATATGCAGATCTTCGAAGATTCGAAGATCGTTCGAGAAACCTTAATAATTCCCCCAACGTTTTAATATAAAAATAAAAACAATCTGTGTTGAGAAGTACTCTAAGTACATGGTATTTAAAGTACCACTGTTTAGAAAACTTGTACTTTACTTGAAGTACATTCTCTGAGCATGTACTCGTACCTTCCGTGGAAAGTAAAACGTCAGACTTCAATGTACATTCCCCGAATTTGAAAACAAAAATATGGCGTATCGTCGTGTGAAAACGTGCTCTTTCGAGACGTCATCTGGTCATTTCTCTCAATGATGTAATGACGGCTATAAGACCGACACAAATAAGTGCCTTATAAGTTGATTATGTCAAATAGCTCGTCAGCGAGAGTAAAACAACTACTCTGTGGCGAGTTGACTTTATACAATATTTGCTGCCATTTCCGTAAAAACTGATGCACCTCCAATTACCCCTGCAGCAATGCATACCAGTTAAAAAAACACTGTATGGAGAATGAAAGGTCATTACAAAAGATTATGTTGTATTTTGTATTTATACTGTATTTATAGTACGTTACTTCAAGTACATTGCACCCGGTATACTTACTGCTTTACTTGAAGTACATAACGTCATATTTACTTTCTTTTTTACTTCAAGTACTTTTAAGACGTACTTTACGCAACACTGTAAACAAGCATCCACTGTCTAAGAGCTCAAGCTCAGGCAGTGCTAAACCTCAAAATAGAAATGACACATTTGCAGTACATCACTGACCAAACAAACAAGGAAGTACAAAACAATTAGGCACGCAGAAGCAGAGCCAGCTATTAAAGCATTTCTGTGAAAAAACAAGCCGATTTATATTTGGCTAGCACAATTTCGCTAACCGATCAAGAACGATGTAATTTCTTTTTACCATGAAAGAATATATAGAAGTAACTTCAAAAGTAACTTCAAAAGTAATTCGCTACTGTTTATGGTAATTAGTAATTTTTTCACTCACTTTCCATTTGAGTAATTTCTACTCTACTCAAATTGCTTTTGAGGCCAATACTCAGTAACTTAACTTAATTAATTTTTTGAGTAACTTGTACATGTCTGCAAACAGATCAACCTACAACATTGGCGGTACTACGGAATAGGAAGTAGGGCGCGGTAGAACCTGAACCTGCGCGTTTGTGAGCGCCAATAGATCCGCCGCCGTGGAGGGCCGCGCAACGCGAAGAAAGTAAAGATACATAAAAATGGAAGAAGAATTGCGATTGAATGAGATTGTCCGTAACTTAATTTAAAATACAACGGATTGGCGAATCGTGCATTTTTTTAGAAAGGTTATCGTTTTCAATTTTAATGATAATTTATTATAAAACAGACGCGTCCAAATCATTTAAAAAAAAAAATTTGAATTTACCGTTTTTTAAGATCGGATCCATAAAGCTCAGAATTGCTTCGTAATCGATAAGGCATGTTTACCTCCTTTTATTTTATGCAGAGTCTCTGCACAAAAAAAATATTAAACCTAAGACGACAACAGTTTTTCTTTAAAAAAATGTAGAAAGACACCTAAGCACTTCTTATGAGTTGTGAATGCGAAAGCACGAATGTCCGACGATGTGGATGCTTGAGGCGGCGCTATGTTCGTCGGCGGCGAGACGAGCAGAAGCACCGCCGACGATGTGTATAGGGCCGCCCACACTAGCGAGAAAACGCGCGGCGCGCCAATCGCGTTGAAAATAGAGTGCCTTCATACACACGCGCTTTTGCTTGAGTGTTGACATCTCAGCCATTTTCACGCCCAATTGTTTTTTTATGCATTTTGAAGCGCGCGCGATCCGGTGTCACTCAGCTCGAGCGCGTAGCACTTGGCTAATGCATAGACGCCATTTTAGCGCCCAAGTCACGCACCGAGTGCGCAACAGCGTCACGCTGGCTAGGGTGCCTACATGTCTGTCTGTCTCAGGGTGAAGACATCCATTGTTGCGCTGAATGTTCAGCGCGTGACGCTCTCGCGCACTCAGGTGCGTGACTTGGGCGCTAAAATGGCGTCTCTGCATTAGCCAAAGCTACGCGCTCGAGCTGATTGACACCAGATTGCGCGTCCTTCAAAATGCGCAAAAACGATTGGGCGTAAAAATGTCGGATGTCACCACTCAAGCAAAAGCACGCGTGTGTATGAAGCGCTCTAACGCTGGCACAATCAGGGCAACAATGGATGTCTTGCCCTGAGACAGACAGACATGCAGGCACCCTAGTTGAAAACGCGTTCCGCAAAATCGGTTGAGCACGTGAAATCATGCGTTCGCTTGAATCCTTCAAGAGTGCGCGAGGCCTCCTGTGCTGTCACGTGACATTCGCCGCGATCGGCGTGCCGCACGCGTTTTCTCGCTAGTGTGGGCCACGGTGTGAGATAAACTCTTTAGGTGAGGACACGGCGGGGCTGAACGCGCGGCGCGAGGAATCAGATAGTGTTCGTTCGACGGGCATCCGAAAGGCTGCATTATTCCGCGGCCACCGTGCCCGCGGCTGACAGTGTCGCCGGCGGCCAAACGGCGAAACTGTGTGAGAGCAAAAAAATTATCTCGTTGCCATGACAGCCCGGTACACCTTGGTCTTTCTGCACGAGCAACAACCTCGCTGGAGCTCTCCGCGTGTGGAGCATGAGGCGGCACGAGCCGTCTTTGCCGTGCCCACGGGTCGACGAGTCATCTGCCGGCGCCGCTTGAAACCCTATACTCTGTTTCAGCTAGTGTTGTACCGCAGGAAAGGCTACAAGCGCGAGCTCTTTGCTCTAAAGCACATCTCGGCGGCACATGCTCTCGTGCACCAAGGGCAGCTGCCAACGCTATGAGCTCGCGCTTCTAGCCTTCGCTGCGGTACAAGATAAGGTGAAACGAAGTATAGTGAGAGAAGAAAGAGAGAGAGTGAAAAGCGAACTTTATCTGAACTGCGCGAGGAGCGCGCTGTCCTCACCTGAAGAGTATTATCTTACACCGTGGTGTGGGCGGCCCTTATGATGGAGGCGACGGCACGTCGGTCGGCGGCGAGACGAGCAGAAGCCTCCGAGCGCGAGCCAACGTGACCGTTTTAACCGGCGCGGGGCGCGTTGTGGTATGGGGTTGCGGTGGCTAGTTTTATCGGCGCGCTGTCGATGATGATGATGATGATGTGATGGTGATTTTGTGGCTGTACCCTTTGAAGCGGGCGGTTTGAATAGAAATCATACCTAGCCGAATAAAAACGGGAGAGAAAAAAACTGCACTACTGTTGCATTCATTGCCACCAGCTCATCAGCCTCCTTTAGTCCTCTCGACTGCGTCGCGGCACTTCCAGCTGGGCTGCAGTGCCACTGCAGCACGATTTAAGTCCTCACTGGGCCAGCACACAGCATCCCTGCCTCTGTCCCCAACTCGGAAGCCGAGGGCTTCTGCCAGAAATTGTTCCGTGTGAATGTGCCTCGTCTAGATGCAGCCCATTGTCTGGCGCCTGGCCCCAATCCACCGGGTGTCTTGGTACGAGACTTGGGCAGGAGAGCACAATATGCTTGATAGTTCCTCGGTTTCGCCACATGCCCGGCATGATGTTGATTGTACCTGTTGGTCAAAACGCTGCCTGTACACTAGCGTTCTTAGCCCTCCCGCACGTGCTTCAAAAGCAGGCGGCTGCCCAGGCTATTATCATACAGGGTTGTCTCTGTCGATATTTCCTTTTTCCAGCGGTTGTACACTTGCAGGGTTGACTTTGAGCGGGCCGCCTCCGACCACTGCACAGTCTCTTCCTCGCGCACTCTCTTCCGCACCTCCAGTTCCCACTTTTGCTCTGTAGTGGCAGCCACGGGCACAGTAAAAGCCATATTTCTTTTCCAGCTGGTACAGTCGCTTTCTCCACTTTGTCTGTATCCCTGTCAGGTGTATGTACACAAATAGTCGTTTGGCCCACCGTCCTCGGTCCATGAGTCGCAGACGCTCGTCGTAGCCGATCTTGCTAGCTGCTTCTCTACTCAAACGATGACCATCAAGATCTCCTTGGACAGCTTCGTTCGCCACCATGCCATGGCAGCCTGAGGCCTGCCTCCCAACTTCGCGCTGCCGGCGCTCCAGAATGTCCCTCACGTCTCCAGGAATGCACACAACAGCATTGGCAAACGTTGGGCCAGTACCATGGCTGCTTTCCAGAGTTCCCTTGTAACCAGAAATCGATTGCAGCTCCATAGGTTACGCTTGCGAAGGACACTGGTGTTTCGCACGGCCGTCTTTCTGAGGTTGGAGATGGTGTTCCGCTGTGGGGGCCTTGGCTTGTTTGTGAATAGAATACCCAGGTACTTTATAAGTGCCTTGCAGGGGGATTGGTTCGCCCTTCAGCACGCAGTGACCAAGACTGCGGCTCTTCAGGCCCGGCTATGGTGCACGACTGCCGACTTTTTTGCTGTTAAAGCGAGAGGCAGCGCGCATCCGCCTCTTCTACACAGATGACTAAGGCTGTTGTGGTGACTCTACACTTTCCGCTGTCAGCAGCGGACACGCAGCGCCATCTGGCGGCGGTCGTTGAAGTTAACGTGTGGAGCGGCCAATGGAACATTCGGGATCAGAGAAACTAGGTGCCATTTTCGCGCTTCAAACTGATGACGTCGGATCGCTCCATGGGACACTTAATGCTTTCGCATAATTATCCAAAAGGACGGTTTCATGCAAGTCGCAAAAACGTGCACGCGTATACCGACAGCGACTTTGTGATTTTTTTCTCGCAGGAGAAATTTTTTTTTGTTAAAAAGTGAATATGTTTTTGCGCTTGCACAACAAGTAAAAAATATACCTTCTGGTAAAATTTAAAAAATGTCGACCGGACATGATCGTTCAATCCTATCTGAAAACGCCCAATACAAACAATCTCAAGCAATCTGACTTTTTTTAGGTATAGTTTATGTTTTGAGTCTTTGTGCGGCCCTCCACGGCGGCGGATCTATTGGCGCTCACAGGCGGCGCAGGTAAAGGTTCTGCCGCACCCTACTTCCTATATCATGTTACCGCCAAGGTTGCATGGCTGACTCTGTTTGCAAAGTCGCTCCGGTTGCATCCTTTACGTCGCGTAGACGCAGACACTATACGCCGACTGTTGAAACAGGCACCGCGAAGCATGTTACAGGGTGACGCAACTCGATCGCTGCGGCATGGGCATTTTCGGGTCGGTTCTACGATAATGAATTAGGAATTCATCTTCAAAAAAACCGTCCACCTCTGTGTTGTCAATTTGTCTTTTCTTGACAACACCGTAGCATTCTCTTACTCTTTTTAAAAATAATAAAATTGTGAAGAACGGGTATCTGGCACGTCCCATTTATGGCAACAGCGTTAGCGTCAACAGCCATATTTCTCGCTTTATAACTTCAAAAGCCACACAAATGTCGCATTATGTTTTTGCAGGCTCTGATAGTACATATTATAAGCGTTAATTTCAGAGAGTTTATAGAAAATTCAAGATGGCCTTTTTTTAAAATGATTTTTAAATAATGCATTTTCAGTTAAATGTCCCTGTGTGAGCAATAATTGTAAAATTCTCCCGCTAACCTGGACAACAATATTTCACGCACAGATTAACTGTATACAGGGCAACATATTGGCAAAGTTTGAAGACCTTAGCTTTAATAGATACGGAGAAAATTATTCTTTAATCAATAGCGTTATTGCGCAATGTGCCGCGTTTGCGATTTTTTCTTTTCTCAAAATAACGACCCGTAATACTCGGTGATTAATACTCTTTGTCAATCCTTCCTGAGTCTAATTTTTCAGTGATTAGTTCTAGTTCCGCCACCCGAACTATTTTTTGGAAAAGCCATCCGAAATGTCAACATCGCGCGATGCGCAAAACGCGCACGTGACTGGAGGTTGCTTACAATTTTTTTCGCTAAGACAAAAATGTTTTTCCGAAAACAAGGATTGGTTTTATTCTTCTGGGCATGAAGCCAGCAAAGTATCTTTTTTTTCATCGAGGTTAAAAATGGTCACCAGACATGGTTGTTCGATCTTGTCTGAAAACGCCCTGCTTCCAAATAGAATGGTGGTTCCTGTCAGCTTAGTCCCGCTGTGCGACAGCTTTGTGGGGAACTACCCTGCGTCCCCGCTGAGATGAACGAAAGACTTTTACGCCCAGTGTTCCTCGTGGAGGTGCGGGACACTGGAGGGAGCCGTTTTATAAAGAACGGCTCCGGACCAGGTCTACGGAATTTTATTCTATTTCCGTCGGCGTAACCGCGCGGGGCATGATGGGTAAATTTCCCCGCTAAATTGAGTAGAAAATTATCTCCGCTAAACGTGGCAAAAAAAAATTTCCCACTAAATTTATCGAACAAAATTTCCCGCTAAATTTAGTGCAAAAAATTCCCCGCTAAATTTACCAGAAAAAATTCCCCGCTATAGTCGGTTACAAGTCAAGAAGGTAGCGGCAAATGCCCCTCAAAGGGAATTTTGTATTCCTCCGCCACCAATCGCGTCCCGTTGTTTCCGTGACGTCATGACCTGCCCGAACCAATCTTGTTTTGGCAAATGAATATTTTCAACATGGCAGCCGGGCAGATTTTCTAGGACTCCAGTATCTTGCAGCAATTATTCTGTTTTTTAACGCGGTATTTCACTTACCCGAGCTTACGTCGCTAAGTCGTAACCGCGTCCACTTTTATTCGCAATAGGTTCTGCGCGACAGCGTGAAAATCCAGCGATAGCATTGCCATCGAAAAGTTCGATGCGGGAGTAAGGCCTAGCATCGCACATACGTCGAACGCCGTCTGCTTCTCTGCCTCAGGTTCCGCCCCAGCATCGTGACGGCAGCGGCTTTTCTTCGCAGTGGTTTCCGTGGAGCGACGTTAAAATGCAGCGGTCACCAAACTCTTCTTTATAAGTGTAGTGGGCTGTGCGGGAGGGGCATAAGTGAACCGCGAACACAGTAAGTGTCTTCACCCGATTTCGACCGTATCTTTGCTGGCGTTAATAAATAGTCTGTCTACTGAAATGACGCCTTCGAAGCAGTATGTATTCATCTGTGAAACGTGGCGTCCTTGTCAAGTTTCCGCGTCGCAATCAGCTGCCCGCTAATCTATGACTGCGATAGTACCCGCGGGTGCACCCTCGTTCACAAAAATGAGCTGTTACATACATGTGGCATACAAATGATAAAGCCAGTGATGCGTATGTTACAAACATTTAATTGATATTGTTCTGGACGTTAAGAAGCTGATGTCTTCTTTTGGAAAAATATCAGAGAATTTGAGGGAAGCAGATTTGGTTCTCTCAAATGCTTCCGAACATTCTGCTTGCTCTCAGAGGCCCTGTCAGTCGTATGTTTATGCTTCGAAACCCGGGTGCGTGACGCGTGTACCCCCCCTCGCGTCGCGTCGCGTCGCGTCGCGGCCTGAGGTATTACCGGTAAACACGCACCAACTTTTCCAATTTACTTTAGAAGGAAAATGTGTCCACAATATTGGATCGCAGCATTGGTTTAATAATTTGTAAAAGATGAAAAGTATGTCAATAAAAATTGATTGCAAGGCTAGCTTCCCGCTTCATGAATTGTGATTTTCTTATATGCGAAATATTTGTTTAAATCAAAAATTGAAAGCATACCGAATACTCAGATGTCCTGATCTTGGTCCGAACGCAAGTGGCAGAATGATTTGTCTTTATAACAATAAAATCAACAATGTTTGAATCAAGCAACAGCTCAAACCGCCTAATTACATTTCTGATGTATGTTATATCTCTGCACTATACCAGGCCGTAGCCGCGAACGAGCTCTTCAGAGTCTGCCATCATCTTTCTGGTCTGCCTTGGCAAAGACAGACTCGTGTAAAAAACATATTGAGCTTCTTGGAGGCAACTTCGCAGTCCTCATTGTCGGAGCTTTCATGAAACCATCAGAAAGAAGGGTCCCTGTCGTTTCATCGACACATGTTTCATCAACTTTTTACGACTCTCGTTTCATCGACACTGATTGTTTCATCGATACTACCACACTGTGCTGTGAAGTTTCATCGGCACACAAATTGCACGCTGTAGGAACATTTTGCTGTGCGTTTATCACTGGGGCACATGTTAAACTATCCGACCCACCCAGTTCACGACGCTTTGCGGCGACAGTCTCCAGGAGTTCATTACAAAAATGTGGACCCACCCAGCCCACCCGTACATGCCGCTTCGCAGCAGCGTGTAAGGGTGGTCGTGCCCCCGTGCATGTACCCGTACCCTTGCTCACCAACAAACCAGTGCACCCCTAAAGGCCCTGTCACACTGAGGCAACACGACGGCAACAGCAACACAACACGTCGTCCAACAGTCGGGCAACTTGTTGCTCGCTCCCCGTGTTGTCCGACAAACCTGTCACATCGCGGCAACAGCACGACAACACGAACGACAACTAAAATGTTGCCTCGGTATGACAGCTTTCGGCAACAAAAACAGCAGCAACTCGTGTTGGACAACGTGTGTTGCCCTGATCGCTGGCTGAGCGAATTTCGGGCCGGCAACACGACAACATAGATAGGTATACGATGGTAGAGTTAGTCCCCTATCAATAACGTCTTACTCAAATAAAGGCTTGGAAAACGTTATTTAAAAATAATTCGGGCTGGCGTGCAGCTAAAATTTTTTATTAATGTTTTTGCTTACGGAAAGCGATTTTCGAAATGTTCACAGCTACGGTCGTGAACGTTCACTGGTTTTGAAATTAAAACTGCCGAGAGACCAGCTGACATTACTGATAATTAAATAAAATAGCATGCCTACTCACCCGCTGATAAAGTATAATAAAAATAATCCAGAAAACCAAAGAATAAAATATCGAAGCATTAAAACGACCACTCTGATCATGATTGTTGATGCTTGGAACTTGGAACCAGCCGCTACCAGGCACCTGATTTGTTTTAAAAATACCCAGGACGTTTTGGCGGATGAAGCGATGACATAGCAGGCGGTAGGCAAATGAACAGCGTTGAAAAATATTTATTCCACCGATTGTTATCAAGGCCGATCGTGTCAGTGTCGCTGTTTTGAAGCACTGTCAGTTCAGTCAAAGCCGTCTGTTCAGTTCAACATCACGCTACAAAAGACGCTTTGGGGTACTGCTGGTGTTAACTCAATTTTACAGAAGAAATAGGAATTGCACGAAAGAAAGAACCGGGCAGAAACACTTCATACGGTGGCGTAAATCCCGAACATATATCAGCGATGTCACTTTCCTCGGTTAGGGCTATCTGCTTTGTCAGCGAATGAAGCACATTGCGATAAAATAAAAAGCGGAAAATACTCCCCATGTCAAGTTTTCTAATCACAATCACTGGATGATGTCGTATTATAGTAATTTCCGGCCCTTCGAACGCACTAGCACTTTGCAGAGTCACATTTCCAGCGACGCCGCGCCGGACACGAACGAAGGTAAACAATCAAGATGGCGGGTATTCCGCGTGTTGTCCTCGCCGTCAGCGCGGTGTGACAGGGTTGTCGGACAACAAATCGGGCAACACTGTTGCCGGGCGGCAGCAACATGTTGCCCGACTGTTGTTGTTGCCTTGATGTGACAGGGTCACCGGCAACACGACTTCCCCGTGTTGCCGGATAGAGTTGTCCAACTGTTGCCTCAGTGTGACAGGGCCTTAACCAAACAAAAATGTTGTCGACGAAACATAGCAAGATATGTCGATGAACGAGTGTCGATGAAACAATTTGTTGATAAATCGTCGCAGCGTTGATGGAACAAACTGTCGGGGAAATGTCATTTGATGAAATGAGTGGCACCGCACAAAAAGCCTGTTTCCGAGCCGCGTTACTTAAACACTATCGCAGGCATCATTTTTAGATACCCATTGCCAGACAAAATGCATTCTGAACAAAAAAAAAGAAAATGAATTTCACGTCCCTCTGCTGTTAGTTCACGACCTGGAATTGGATAAGGAGCCATCAGGCAAATTTGAAATGGTTCTGGACTGGACAACATGGACTCATCATCGGCGTTATTGGTTCAAAATTATGACGAGTACAGCGGGCTCGGGCCTGAGAGCTAAGGGTTAGCGTGGGGCTCCCCAAGCCGAGGGGTATGGCAAGTGCACACCGACAGTGGGAAGCGACCACCTACTTATCTGATCTCGTTGCAAGCCTTAAACCTCAGCCTTCAAAGGGCTTTGCATGATTCGTCGTATGGGATAACTTGTTAGCAGCCCATTAGACTGATCCTACAATTCCGCTCCAACAGTACATCCCCAGGCCTTCCAGGAGCCGACCCACTTGATCTGGGTGCGAGAAGGGATCCCAAATCGTGACCTGCACTATATATTTGACCCCTGGGCCAGCTGATGGGGGCACTACAGCAGCACCAACGGAAAAGGGGATTAGGCCTTTTACAGACTAGCATCACAAAACCCAGAAATACCTCCATTCATTCTAAACCAGTTTTAGAAGCCACCCAAGCACTCAAAAACGACCTTTCAGTACTTCACAACTCTGCCCTCGGCAACAAGTCAGGCTGCAGTCTGTGCATCATGGTTCTTATCGGCTTTAAAAAGGTTTGATTAAATCCTCTACATTGCACTAGTCCGGGAGGCTCAAAACTGAGGTCTCTATGGAAGACCGCTTCACCTCATCACAGCGTTTCTGCAAGACGGACGATATCAAGCTTGAGTCGAACTGAACTAGGCCCAGTTAATGGCATTGGCATTCCTTAGATCTCCGTCCTCTCACCAATTCTTCATCAATGTTGTAGCTGACTTTTCCTCACGTCAAGCAATCGGTGCTGTTTTTACGATATATTTCAAGCGAGTACAATGGCGCCTCTTAAATTCAGGAAATCTATGCCACACCCCTTCAGACCGCACTTCGGCGCACAGGGCAGCCTGCTCCTCATCCACTACGAGGTGTTAGCCAAGTCGCCGAAGTGCGACCCAAGAGTCATAATGGCCGTGGACTTCAAGGGAACTTTCGACGTCTCTATTATGCTTTGAAACGGAGCACTAGCACTGGGATTTTGCTCTCCACTGTGCTAACACAAGGTATTGTTATCCCCAGGGTGGCCTCAGTCGTGTGAATGGCCACAGACGTCCCGTTTATGTTTCGAAACAGATCACTGGCAGTAAGAGTTAGCTGTCCACAGTGCTCACACGTTATTGTTGTTTTTAGAGGGGCCTCGGTCATGTGAATGACCACTGACGTCCAGTTTATGCTTCGAAACAGATCACTGGCAGTAAGAGTTAGCTGTCCACAGTGCTGACACACGTTATTGTTGTTTTCAGAGGGGCCTCGGTCATGTGAATGACCAACTGACGTCCAGTTTATGCTTCGAAACAGATCACTGGCAGTAAGAGTTAGCTGTCCACAGTGCTGACGCACGTTATTGTTATTCTCAGAGTGGCCTCGGTCATGTGAATGACCACTGACGTCCAGTTTATGCTTCGAAACAGATCACTGGCAGTAAGAGTTAGCTGTCCACAGTGCTGACGCACGTTATTGTTATTCTCAGAGTGGCCTCGGTCATGTGAATGGCCACAGACGTCCAGTTTATGCTTCGAAACAGATCACTGGCAGTAAGAGTTAGCTGTCCACAGTGCTGACACACGTTATTGTTGTTTTCAGAGGGGCCTCGGTCATGTGAATGACCACTGACGTCCAGTTTATGCTTCGAAACAGATCACTGGCAGTAAGAGTTAGCTGTCCACAGTGCTGACGCACGTTATTGTTATTCTCAGAGTGGCCTCGGTCATGTGAATGGCCACAGACGTCCAGTTTATGCTTCGAAACAGATCACTGGCAGTAAGAGTTAGCTGTCCACAGTGCTGACGCACGTTATTGTTGTTTTCAGAGGGGCCTCGGTCATGTGAATGACCACTGACGTCCAGTTTATGCTTCGAAACAGATCACTGGCAGTAAGAGTTAGCTGTCCACAGTGCTGACGCACGTTATTGTTGTTTTCAGAGTGGCCTCGGTCATGTGAATGGCCACAGACGTCCAGTTTATGCTTCGAAACAGATCACTGGCAGTAAGAGTTAGCTGTCCACAGTGCTGACACACGTTATTGTTGTTTTCAGAGTGGCCTCGGTCATGTGAATGACCACTGACGTCCAGTTTATGCTTCGAAACAGATCACTGGCAGTAAGAGTTAGCTGTCCACAGTGCTGACACACGTTATTGTTATTCTCAGAGTGGCCTCGGTCATGTGAATGGCCACAGACGTCCAGTTTATGCTTCGAAACAGATCACTGGCAGTAAGAGTTAGCTGTCCACAGTGCTGACGCACGTTATTGTTGTTTTCAGAGGGGCCTCGGTCATGTGAATGACCACTGACGTCCAGTTTATGCTTCGAAACAGATCACTGGCAGTAAGAGTTAGCTGTCCACAGTGCTGACGCACGTTATTGTTATTCTCAGAGTGGCCTCGGTCATGTGAATGGCCACAGACGTCCAGTTTATGCTTCGAAACAGATCACTGGCAGTAAGAGTTAGCTGTCCACAGTGCTGACACACGTTATTGTTGTTTTCAGAGGGGCCTCGGTCATGTGAATGACCACTGACGTCCAGTTTATGCTTCGAAACAGATCACTGGCAGTAAGAGTTAGCTGTCCACAGTGCTGACACACGTTATTGTTGTTTTCAGAGTGGCCTCGGTCATGTGAATGGCCAACAGACGTCCAGTTTATGCTTCGAAACAGATCACTGGCAGTAAGAGTTAGCTGTCCACAGTGCTGACACACGTTATTGTTGTTCTCAGAGTGGCCTCGGTCATGTGAATGGCCACAGACGTCCAGTTTATGCTTCGAAACAGATCACTGGCAGTAAGAGTTAGCTGTCCACAGTGCTGACGCACGTTATTGTTGTTCTCAAAGTGGCCTCGGTCATGTGAATGGCCAACGACGTCCAGTTTAGGCTTCGAAACAGATCACTGGCAGTAAGAGTTAGCTGTCCACAGTGCTGACGCACGTTATTGTTATTCTCAGAGTGGCCTCGGTCGTGTGAATGGCCACAGATGTCCCATTTATTCTTTAAAGCAGAGCACTGGCAGTGATCTGTTGTTTTTCTTAGACAAAAAAGAGCTTATTTGCAATCAAAATTCTATTTGTTGCGTAGCAAAGATGTTTGGACAGCGGGAAGGGCCAATATGGCATCTGATGTCTTTGCCGTAGATGGGCTGCAAACTTTTGTTTTTGCGAAGTTGAAATCTATACTTGTGATTCATGGCACAGTGCAATGTATAGACCAGCTTAGACATTATCGTAACAAAAATAAAAAGTTTGTCTGGTGGCTGCATATCGAAATGTTATACGGCAACGAGCAGAGAAGCATGACAACATGAGACACGGGAGGTCAGTGGTGGACAAGAACAACGATCCGATTTTAAAGCATATGAGTGGTCCTTAAAAGGACCGTTTTGTGTTCCGAGATGTTCCACGCTTTCTCCATAATGGTGGCGTTAAGCTTCGTCAAAGGGCTCGACACCAGACAGGTCACTCTCGGATGGGGTGTCCTCTCCATCCAGCTGGATGACGATGGGCTGGATGTGGGCACTTGTGGCACCGCCTCGTCGGAACGTTGCTTCGATGTCAATAACGTGCCTGACAGCATTAACCCAGTTGTCAGTGGTGACCTTGTCAACTTCTTCGTTGAGGAGTGTCCCCACGTCGACAATCTTGAACGTCGTGTTTCGGGCAGCAACGCCGTTCTTGATCTGCGCCCATATCAGTTCAATGGGGTTGAACTCGCAGTGATACGGTGGGAGCCTGACCACAGTGCAGCCAGCCGTCTCGGCAGCAGTGTCCACACGATACTTCAGGTGCTGTGGCTTCACCAAGGCCACAATGTCGAGCAGCTGCTTCTTCAGCATCTTGGGGTCCCATGAAACGTTTTTAGACGTCAGCCACTGTCGGATGTCGTCCTTGCGGGAACTCGTCGTCGGCACTGCTTCCAACCGCCGTGAATGGTAAGAAGCGTTGTCCATGACGATAACGCTTCCTGTCGGCAGTTTGTCGAGGACACCGTCGAACCACTTCTCGAAGCGGGCGCCATCCATTTCCTCGTGGTAATCGCCGGTCTTTTGTCCACGGAACACGTCCAGGCAGCCGTCGACGAAGCCTTCATCGCTGCCGATGTGGGTGACAATAAGACGCTGGCCCTTCCCCGATGGCTGCTTGAGGCCAGTCGAGAGACCACGCATGAAGGCGTCGTGAGACGAGGCCACGGTCGTGTCTACCCACACCCTTGAGACAGTGTGCCCTGCCGTCACCCACGTCTCGTCCAAGTAGAAGATCTTTCGACCATCTTGTCGGTGACGTGCGATCTCATGCAGGTACTTCTGCTGCCAGGCGACGATGTCCTCTCGTTCAATCAGCCGCGAGTTTCGTTCCCTCTTGTCATGCTCGAATCCGATGTCGTGGAGAAGGCGACGCACAGTCCAAGCCTTCAACGAGGGAAGTTCAGTGCTCGTGCAGAATTCGGCCGTTATCTTCTTGACCGTGGGGACCTCGTTCCGTCGAAAGAAACGGTGGACGCACGATCTCAGCGCGCACAACGTGAAGTCGCCGTACCTGACTTTGCGCCGCCTCTTGCCTTCACTTGCTGGGCGCTTCCGAGAAGGTGTCACAACTTGTCCCTCGGTTTCTTTCGCCTGCTTCCTAATCTCGAGAACGGTGCGTACACCAACGCCAAGCAGTTTGCTGACTTTGATGCAGGACTCCTCCACAGTGAGGCCGGGCTGGCCGGGCTTGGCGGGCGGTTCGTGTCGCACCTGAACGTACGCGTTCATTATCAGCTGCCGTGCAACTCGGTTGAGGACATCGCCGCTCTTATGCTTCTTGTAGAGGCGCCTTGGCGTAGACGGCGAGGCTGCACCAGACTCTCTTGACGAAGCAGAATCGGAGGAATCGCATTCCGCTATCTCCACGTTGGGATTCATAACGGAAAAGAAAAGAAGACTTCGGATTTTTCAAAACGCGAATCGCAGGGGGTTTCAAAACCCGAAACGCATGGTTTTTTTAACAAACGGAGCAAATGCACGGAATGTACCTAATTCGTGTAGGAAGGTTATCAAGCTAAAACCAACAACCATATATGCATTACTTATAAAAGTTACAATTTTCGTTGCACTGAAGCCTTCTTTTTTACTTCAACCTTCCGGAGCGAGTAATTTGCCTCGGCTAGGTGGCGCAAGCTGCCGCCCTCTACAAGGTCTGTCTGTAGCCAATATCTATCCATGGAAGCAGAAGGGGCGTTTTCAGCGAACTATTTTCTCGACTGCGGAGGCGTCTGAAGCGGGCGCATCACGCTTATGGGGAGGAGCTTCTACTACCTTCTTAAC
>JAZHYW010000203.1:0-46591 GCA_037355805.1 Ixodes ricinus
TGAATAAATAAATAAATACTCAACAAATATTCTGGGTTTGAAAGTGTAACGCAGATGAAAACTTGTATTTGAATGGAACATCTTGATACCAGACGCAGGAAATGCAGACTAAAACATTCATGCAATATACAATAACTGCGGTTGATAAATCTGTATACCTGAAAACGCCTCATTACATCTCAAACAGGAAGGATCATAGTAAGAAAATACGTGAAATAAAATGCCGGACAAACTGCATGAAGTTTTCTTTTTTATCCAAGAGCGATAGGCGAATGAATGAATTGCCTGCAGATATGGTATCAGTAGATAATGAAACTTTTTTAAAACTCTTGAATGGTGTGAATGTATACATGTATTATTGAAGAGTGTTATGTTCAAACGTGTGTGCCCGCTAATATAGTATCAGTGTGAAAAAAAAGTTATAATGTGTTGATTTTTTGTTTTTGTTGCTGGAGTGTACTGTGATGACGTGTGCTGACGTCTGAATGATTGTGATATTATCTCACTCCCCTGCTCTAATGCTTAGGCGCTGCAGGGTTTCTTGTAAATAAAAAATAAATAGGAAGAGCCAGTTCGTTCCTGCTGACTGTGCCCGATGTGTCGTTGACTGATTAATGGTGTCAGAAGTGGCTCGTACATCCTGAAAACACCGGAGCCGCTGCAGTTTACAGCAAATATTGCTGAAAACTGCCGATGTTTCAAGCAACAGATCAAAATTATTCTTGGCTGCTAAGGAACCACCCACTAAAACGAAGGAGGATCAGACCATTTCAGTGCTGCTGCATGTCGCCGGTAGCCGGCCTTAGAAGGCTACGACACCTTCACCCACGAAGGAGAGCTGACCTACTCGTACGTCGTAGAAAAGTCTCAAAGCTACTGCTCTTCTAAAAAGAATGAAACGTACGAGCGTTACATATTCAGATTGCGGGTACAAGCAGAAGGTGAGCAGCTTGAGCGATTCTACCACAACCTGTTGTTGAAAGCCAAGACATGGAATTCGTTAGTTTGACCGATTCAGTGATAAAGGATCAGCTTGTGTACGGTACCGTGAACAAGACTCTACGGCAAAGGCTGTTGCGAGAACAGGACTTGCCCCTTGCCAGAGCAGTGTAGATGTGCACTTGGAATGAAATATCAGCGAAACGAAACAAAGCTTGGGACAAGCCAGAAGAATCCGTCCTCAGTATCAACCAGATGACGAAAAGGCGTTCAACGGTGCCAGCACGAGTACTACCTAGACGAGACTGCTGTCAGAAGTGCAACTCATTCACCGAGAAGCGGGCTGTCCAGCGATGAGGAAAATATATCGAATAAGTCAACGTCAAGGTCATTTTGCGGCGTGCTGCCCAAGCCCAGCGAACGCGATCATCAACAACGACTAACTGACGAGGTAAACCACTTCGACTAACTGACGAGTAAACCACGGAAGCGTGGAGCGACTTTGAAATTCTGGAAGTGAGCATGCTCAGCAGAAGCAATCAAGCAGAGTGGCTGGTGCCGGTGAAAGTTACCGATAAGGACGTCGTTGAGAAGATTGATACTGGCGCGCGAGCTAACTTGTTGCCACTATCATGGTGGCAACAAGTTAGGAACGATAATTTGCGAAAGAGCACGGCAATTTTGCGCAGTTGCAGCGGCGGTGTGATTGCGTATGCAGAAAAAGCTGCTTTGAAGGTCGTTTGCAACAACGCGGTAAAGGTCAGGGATTTACTCATTGCGAAAAAGTCACGAGCACCCATTTTCGGTCATCAAGCCAGCGAACTCTTTGGACTCTTGAATTGTGTTTCGGCGATTTCTGTGACGACGCGAATGCGTAGCATCCGAATTTCTCGACGTGCTCCGGGTTTGGTCTCAGGGTACCAAATGTACTAAAGGACGGGGCCAAGACAACGGTTCAAGCTCACCGACGAATTCCTCAACCGTAACGACCGCCACTGGAAAAGGAGCTGCACGCTCAATCACCGCCAACGTCATCCGTAAAGTGAAAGGACCAAAGGTCTGAGTGAGTCCTTTGGTTCTTGCGCTTAAAAAGACGGGCAGCTCAGGATATGCATAGATCCCTGGAGCATAAACGAGTGGGTGAAGCGCGAGTGTTTCCAGCTTCCCAAGAGAGAAGACATCGAGTCAGAGCTACCGGGTGCGCGGTGTGTTTTAAACCCCTGATGCAAAATTTCGGCGACTCCCTCGCTGGGGGGAGGGGGCGGGGGTGCTCTTTTAGTTTTTTTTGACCGATCCCCTAAGGTCATCCTCGTGATATCCCACACTCCCTGGGGATAGTTAGGGGGAGAAAATTGGATTAGAAGGGCGGGAGGAATCCTATGATGATCTTTTTAGACTAAGGCGAGGTGGCGCAAGCTAGCGCCCGCTTCAAAGCGTATAACCTTTAACATCCATCCATCCATCCACCCATTTATCCATTTTATAAAATACCATTGAATGCCGAGACCGCCAGAATCTTCACATTTGCCATGCCATTTAGGAGAGACCAGCACTGCCGGTTACAATTTGGAATAGCTTCTGCACCGGAAGTGTTTCAAAGGTAATGTCGCAAATGCTCGAGGGATTACCCGAAGTTAGGGTATACATCTATGACAATGGTTTGGGGTAGAACGCAGGCAGAGCATATTGAAAAATTACGTGCAGTACTGCAGAGGGCCAGGCAAGTGTGTGTTGCGTTCAACCTGATCAAATGAAAACTGATTCGCAAGGAAATTGAGTACTTCGGGGACGTAATTACATAGAAAGTGTATATATTTTCAAGCCCAGCTTTGGGTTATAGCTTTCACAACTTTCCTCAACGAGCAAACAAAAAAAAAGCGCCAATTATTGGGCTTTATACATTACTTTTCAAAATGTTTGCCCAACTTGGCCTTGAAAACGATCTTAAAGCGATGAGTTATTAAAGGAAGCTCAGTATTCGAGTTCTCCAAGGCCCACGAAGCAGAATGGGAAGGTTTAAACAATCTCCTGGTTACAGCCCCAATGCTTACGCTTTTTTAACTGAAAAACTACAACCGCCGTGAAAGTATCTTCGGGTGCCTCTAAGTACTGGATAGGCGCGGCGCTGCCACAACAGCATGAGCAGGGATGGCAGCCAGTGGCCTACGCTTCAAGGAGTCCTCTCTATCGCAGAAACACGCTACTCCCAAATTGAAAATGAGGCTCTTGGGGTGGCGTACGGTCTTTAAAAATTTCACAACTTCGTGTACGGACGGCGAGTTGTGGCGCAAACTGACCATAAAGGTTCGTTCAGACACTTGCGCTTGACTACGGCCGACTTAGACAAGGCCGGTTTTAAGCCTTTTGTGATGACCTACGACCGGCTGCATGGCAGCGCAGCCTGTCATAAGCCATTGC
Source organism: Ixodes ricinus (assembly GCA_037355805.1). Taxonomy (NCBI): domain Eukaryota; kingdom Metazoa; phylum Arthropoda; class Arachnida; order Ixodida; family Ixodidae; genus Ixodes; species Ixodes ricinus. The sequence continues at coordinate 3,358 of JAZHYW010000203.1, forward strand.
AAGAGGCTTAAAACCAGTGTTATCTCGGTCGGTTGTAGTCAAACGCGATCTGTGTGGACGGGCCTTGGAGCGCCGTTCACATGCATGCAGGCGAGTACTACCGAGAAGACAATACCGGTTTTAAGCCTCTTGCGACGGCGGAGGACCGGATGCGCTGCTGCGGAGCAGGTCCTCCGCCGTCGCAAGAGGCTTAAGGTGAATTCCGCTCGCAGATCTCGAGCGCTCCAAAAGCGCTCCATTTGGAGCGCGCATATTCCGCTCGCAGATCTGGCTCGAGCTGGTCATCTTCCGCTCGTAGATCTCTGGCAACGCCCGCTCCACGGAGCGCCTCAAACCCCGCCGAACTTGCTCTGCGGGATTTCACAGATCTTTCCGGAAGTTGACAGAGCGGCCCACGTGATTTCCTTCTAAATCGGCAGTGCGCATGCGCGGCGAGGTTGGCGAGGTCGGCGGGCCGGTCGGGCCACGGTCGGGTCGTCGAGTTGGATCTGTTCGGGTGCGTCGGTTGTTTACGCGGGATTGTGACGGCTCGAACGCTTCTACCTCGCGTAGATCAGGGATACAAAGCCGGGACTGTGGAGCGTGGTAAATCGTAAGCGCTGACATCTGTGATCTTGAGAGGAAGAACGAGAAAAAGAACGACAGAAAAGCCGGAGGCAGACGCAAGGTTAGGCCTGTTCATTCTGCAGCCGATGATTGTTTACCTTTTTACACTGCATTCCGCCGGCGTTTTCCCGTGCAATAAAGCAAGAAGAAATTAGGTAACGACCGTGCAAGTGATGGTTTGTTACCTCTGTGTTTATTAAAGGAACCATGAAACGATTCTGAAATCGAATTTCATCCACTGATCGTCGTAAAAGGTGTGAAAAGAAACACAAAAACACAAAAATAGGGAGCCAAAAAAATTATTCGCTATAGAACTTTTAAAAGAAAACTGGACTCCTTTGCGCCTTCTTTCCTTCGAAAGCTCTCTGCCTTTTCACTGCGATGCATCCGCGGAATCGCTGCACGTCAGCCGGATCCACGTCGCCTATTGGGTAAGAGCACTACACTTCACCAGCACCGCGATACAGTAAACAATAAATTAGCCGGCGAATGTTTCCTAAAAGTTTTGTTAAATAATATTCAGATCCACATTTTGTAGCATAATTAGAGATGTGACGAAAATTGCCAAATTTGATAATGCTGAGAGCCAAGCGCCATCTATCGTGTGGTAAACGAAGCAAGCTACTGCGCGTGCGACAGCAGGCGCTCAGTGGCTGCAGTGGCTCAGCTAAGTTACTTGGTCAACTGGTCGTGACGATCAAGGAACGTTTATTTGTCTACGTGTTCTTCTCGCGCGTCCCGACTTCAAGCAGCAAGAAAAAAAATTACACCATCTTCCCGAGGGAACCACGCAGGTGATGCGGAGCATCGCGGATCGTAATTAATTTATTCCTTCTTGTACTGATTCTCTTTCGGCCGGCCGGATTTGTGCTGCGGCGGACGCGAGCGGCCGAGAAACGCTAGCACACGACAGCCGCGCTAGCGAGTTGCGGGGAAAGCCCACCTCACCGTGGAAAGCCCTGGCGTGGCGCCGCGACCCGCGCGCTCCAAAACTATCCTCCTTTCATTCCTCCGGGGAACGCGCGCAACGCGCTACTTGAAGGAGAGGAGACTGGGGAGGAGAGCTGCGCATGCGCGCGCGGTGGTGAGTGGAAGCGAACGCACGCGAAGTGCACGCAGCTGGTAGAGAGAGAGCGGAGAGAGTAAGCGCAGCTGTTGGAGAGAGGGAAGGAGGAGAGTTGCGCATGCGTAGTGTGAGGTGCGGATTACGGCGCCGACGCTACGACGCCGCGGGACATAGGACCTGAAGCAAGAGATGCTCCGCATCTAAAAAATAAAAATTTCTTAAAACAGACCACGACGAACAAGAACGCTGGATCCACAAACACCCGAGAAAAGCTAGAACGGCCACGAATCCACCGACCCGCGACCAAGCGAGCTCGGCAGAATAGGCTAGCAGGCACTCCGACTCGGCGCAGCGTTGCTTCAACGGTACTTGGCCAAGACCATCTGCCCACGACCGGCTGGCGTGCTGAATGAAATATGCCCGCGCGACCCTTGTGGACCCTTCCGCTGTATAGTTTGATCGCTGACCTCAATTTTAGATTAAGAGGTGAGGTCAATCTCTTCCCCTTGTTTTCCGAGGCAGTGTTGACGAACACTGTCGTCGAAAAGGGACTCTCGTCGATTCTATCTTCTTGTTTTGTGTGATATAGAGCTCAAATAAACGCCGTATGGATTACCTTCGTAACACGGTATGTACACTTTGTTATTAGTATGCCATTTTTATTCTGACGACTGCACGTCACTGTCGAGCTATAACAGTTCGTGGGAGCTACGTGCAATGCCGGTCCAACCTTCCTTTGCCGAGTGTCACGTCAGTATCGAGTTGCAATCGTAAAAGATCGGTCCAGCGCAACAGCGCGAATACAGCACTTCCATCAAACGCGCGCGTCCGCTCCGAGTGTGAACAGGTATTTACGTGGCTCTTGCTGACACTGTCGTAGTTCAAACGTATCTTTTTTAACGTCGGCTCGCTCCTGCATCTCCGAGGCCGCGAAAAACGCCGCGGCAATTTGTTTCCATCTACGTCGCTTTGCAAACGACTGACACGGGCCGCCTTTTACCAACAATGACAGTTGGGTTGACTTCTGGAGTCTTCACCGGAAGACTCGCCGCACTTTCCAACAGGCATACCGGCGTATGGGACTAGTCCCATGCTGTCGCTGTAGCGCAACATATCTCATTGAATTTCGCTCAGCTGCGATGTGTCCATGGCTATCGCGGCGATGAGGGCGCCGATTCAGAAAATACGTCGGTGACATCAGCGCCATCAGCGCAGTAAAACCTACCGGCGCACCCCAACTCGCCGCCGCTAACGCTCCCATTCTCCTACAGCCGAGAGAACTTCCGGTTCCTGTGCCAGGGTACGTCACGACCGTCAAAATTACGCCGCAGCTTGTTTTGCGGTCAGTTGGAGAGAAAGAAAAAGTCGATATTTCATTAATTCTTTGTGTAGAAGGTAATAAACCGAGACGAAAACGGATGCCTGTTCGGCATTCAGTGAACGTTGAAGGTTTAATGTAAAAGTTATCTGGCAAAATGAAAAAGGTCATTTCGTGGTCCCTTTAAAGTCGTACCAGAAATCTGAACTGCACCGCTGGCAATCGCTGTCCGTGCCCCGCCGCTTCGAGGCGGCCGAAAGGTATGTGACGGTGCCGAACGCGGATGTCTTCGTTATTTGTGACATGGGCGCCGTGGTACGTATAATTTCGCCCGGCCTGTGTCGCGTGTTATTTCTGCAGCTAAACAGTGACAGTTGTCACTGGTCGTCGAAAAGATCAGTCGGCTGAGGCGTTGATGGGCTTGTCAAGTTCGAGCAGCGGCCATTTTGAACGGCGGAAGGGGGAGCGGGGAGGAGTGTGGAGGAGGTCGCTCCAAAATGCAAGTTTATCTTCCCCTCGTCGATTCGGAGTGGGTCCCACGGAGCGGAATTTCGCCTCCCTCGCGGATTTTGGAAAGCGCTCCGGATCTACGAGTGGAATTCACCATTAAAAACCGGACTTTTCTCTCTCCGTCCTACTCGGTTGCAAGTGTGTGAACGGCGCTTAAGCCTCTGATTGCAATTGCACAAAGGAGTGTTTGGAGATATGCCGCTGAGATTGCGGTGATTCTTCCTGAGCCTCATGAAGTATGAGTTTCAGCTGTGTATTATACATCCCTGGCAAAGACTTAGTGGTGCCAGACGTCCTCTCGAGAACGCTTCCTGCTGGACGTACAAGCGGCACGGAACTGACCGTTATCGAAGTGCATGCATTGGAGGTACAGAACAGCCTTGTAAGCGAAGCAACCAAGACTCAACTGGTGTGTGAAACTGCTCGGGATACTGCTCTCACAGAGGTAATTAACTGTGTCTGAGAAAACTGTCCTTTTCAGGGACAGTATAAAATATTTGCCGGAGAGCTAACAGAAGCAGGCGGTGTTTTTGTTCAAGGGAGCAAAAGTGATCATCCCAGAGACCATGCACAAGAGAATACTGGGGCGCATTCATGAATCCATCTTTAATAATAAGTGCAAGGCAAGAGCGAGACGGTTGGTTTTCTGGCCGGGCATTAACGGCGACATCCCGACGGTAATTCAAGGATGCCTAATATGGAAAAAACAAAAATTGCGTATCAGCAACCGAAAAAGCCACTAATTATGCTAGAGGCTCCAAGCTTACCATGGACACGCATTGGCGTAGACCTGTTTGAACAGGCTGGGAACAGGTACATTGTTGCCTATGATGGATTTTCCAATTTTCCAGAAGTAGAGAGGCTCAGAGAGGCGACGTCAGAGACTGTTATTTCGGTATTGAGCAGCATTTTTTCTACATACGGCATACCTTTTTGAAGTGTGCAGCGACATCGGCCCATAGTTCTAATCACGTCAGTTTCAGACGTCTGCTTTAGAATACGATTTTAGGCACACAACGTCCAGTCCTCACTTTCCTCGCTCCAACGGAGGTTTCGAAATAGGTGTGCAAGTGGTAAAACGAATACTGAGAAAAACTGCTGAGGCTAATGAAGACTTCTGGCTGGTGTTGCTGGGTTTCAGGTCTACGCCTCTGGATGACGGCCGGTGCCCCAGCGAGCTTCTCGTGGGAGGCCGCACCAGGTGTTGCCTGTCCCGACTTCTCGCCAACAATCCCAAAGCCAGTCCGAAGACGCAGCCCAGTAGCAACAACAGATGTTTACTGTGGCGACTACTAGAAGGTGACCTGGTGCGCCTGAGAAAAAAGGACAATGGACTTCGAAGGGTCAAGTGCTATGAAATGTGGCTCCTCGTTCTTCATTGGTCGTCACAGAGGATTGCCGGGAGTTTCGACGGAACCGGATGCACCTGTTTCAGCCGAAGGAAGACTTTGCGCGTACCGATGATTTCGAGAATACTTGTCCAGACTTGGAGCCGGCCAGCATTCAAGTTGTTCCTGCTGCAATGACTACACAAAGTTCAGCAAGATGTGCAGTGATGAGCTCATCTGCAGCCCTGACCTGTACCCTTGTTCCAGTGACCCCAGCGGTGCAGCAAGACGGTCCCGGGTTGAGTGATCGGGCTAGTGTGCGTGATACTCCGACGTCAACTCGAACTGTGCGGCAACCTCGACGACTACACTACGATGATAAATTCCAGCTGGCCGCTTAAGCCGCGTACGTCGGGCATGGTGTAATTTCTTCGCTTTTGTTTTCTGTGTTTTGATGTTGGTTGTGTTTTGGTTTGGTTTTTTGCGTTTTTTTTTCTTATTTCTTATTAGGATCACAGTTTGTGAGATTGCTTTGTTTTTCCTTACTACCTAGAGAGGGAGATATAACGGTTGTCCAAGCACGCACACGCACGTACTTGGTTTGGATAAAGAAGAGGCAGTTCGTGCCCGCTGACTGAGCCCGATGTGCCGTTGTCTGATACAGACACGCAAGCTAGCGCTGGTACCGGACTGGGCCAATTTCTCATCTCCAGCAGAAACACCAGACGCCCACTGGGGCCGACTAACTTCTCGCTGCCGTACAGCAGACAAATTGTAATAATCATAACTGAGGTGTACAACCGCCAAGAGACGCGAGAATCGCGCCTTTTTTTACGCTCTAAGGTGCCATCTTTGGCAGGGCTTTCTCTCAAAAGAAGCTACACGCGACGATGTTTCGCGCCAGCGAGTCACGAAGTGCGTACGAATTAGTGCCTCCGTGCAGTATCACTGCAATTACTTAAAAAACTTCGGCTGTGTACGTTACTCGATAGAAGACAATTGCATGATCTAATGTTTTTACATAAGGTTGTAAACGGTGCTGTTGACTCACCTTGATAAGCACTGTCTATTTGCTTTCACTCATACGGTCTGACAGTTCGAATCTTTTGCCGTCTGTGCTGATGTCACGTCACCACTAACGGATAAAGAAACTTGATTGCTCATTCTGGATCAATCTGCTGTAGATATCTTTGGCGACTGGTGTTTTCGACATGGAAGCGGTCAATTATTTTACCTTTGTAATCACAATGTATTGTTTTGTTGCACCTGCATATTATCCTTGATGACGATGAATTGTACCACTATTTAGGCCTTGTGCTGTTTTGGACACCCAACAAAATAAGGTGTGTATAAAATAAAGATTATTAAAGCAACGCACATTAATGCATTCGGTGTTACCGTTACCTTTTTTTATTGCATGCAATCAGACCAATATAGGACAGTCAGACACATGCCACTGTTTTATCTTTTCGGCCCCTATTGGCGACGAGATATTTCCATGGCTTCTCTCTTTCTAATGATTCCTATTTGTGATTTCACGACCAGCGTTATAGTTTGCCAGCGACAAGTTTGAATGTGCGTGTGTATAAATCATGTTGGAAGCTTGAGGTCATCAGCGTGCCCATGAAGGAGTATCCACACGGGGGAGCAATACCCTCTTTGTTCACACCGGGATGCGCATCATAGTAGCGCAACGTCACGCCCCTAAGCGGAGGCTCGCTTGACGTAGACATTTCCTGGGGAAGGAGAACGCTTTTGTTCAGGCTTCACATAGAGTCCTAGCCTAAGCCGGGCGATCTTTTATCATTTGGCTGTATTTTGTTCTGCGTAGTTGGCAACTTTACAAATTGTGCTCGGCGGTATAAAAAATATATTTATTAATCTTAAGTATAAATTGAAATCACAGCTTATTGCATCTGGATCCTTGGCCAACCTAGCTAGTTCTGGATCCATACATGCATACAAAATAAGGGATGCGGTTTGATCCTGGCACTCATGCGTGCAGGCCTCACAAATAAAATCCGCTAATTTCCAACGTGTCAAAATAATGTTTTTTTGCACTGTTGGTATAAGTGATTTACTTTCTTCAATGGTTGTGCGTAATGAATTCCAAAGTTTTGTACCCACATACTGCATCAGACGTTGACCATATGCGTTGCTATAGGAGCGGAGTATTCAAATTATTTATAAGATCATTTTTCGTGAGTCTACCTGATTGTACGAATATATAGGATGGGAGTGGTATAATATTGAATTCAACATTATGCACCAGAATTACTGTCTTTGTAGTCCCTTAGCATTAGAAATGGCATTATTCGTTGTTTCTGAAATAATGAAGTTGAGTGAGCACTAAAACTTGCCTCTTGTATTCTCAATGCTCGTTTTCGTAGTGTTATTACCGGTTGTAAAGCTTAGGTATATAAAACCTCAAGAAATGACAGAATATTGTGAGTATGAAAAATTCTGAAGTAAATCACCCTTAGCGTTTGAAGCAAGCACTGTCTTGCTAAGCCAAAAGTGTAGACAGAATATCCCAGTTTTTTCACATACTGTTTCAATGTGCTGCTTCCAGTTGCAAGAAGAATCAAGACTCACTCCTAAAAAATTTAACATTCTACCTTTTGAATGGGCATTATTTATCATTATATTTCGTGTCTGTCTTGGAGTGGCCTGATATGGGGAAGCAAACGTTGTATAAATTTGTAATTGAGGTGGGGCAGGGGGGGGGGGGGGAGGGGGGGGTTCACTGTTGGTTCTGCAAGGTTACCACCAATACAGTACCCACTGTGGAAAAATATTCATTAAAGGGATATTGATAGGTTATTTATGCTCTCTGGTTTTTTTGTTGTACGTGACATACGAGAGCCCAACTACCCAGAACAGAATTTGCGGCTCGAAATTCGCGGTTTCTCTCCGCCCGAAAACCACCGATCAAGAACTGGTCGGTTTGAGTCGTGCTCACACTCTTTTTCGTGGTCACGGGCCGTTTTCTAAGGTTTAGACACAACTCACCCAATTTAATCAAAGTCGTTGGTCATTGAAAGCACACACTCAATGTTAAAAATAAATAAAAAAAGTATGAAACCCATTTTTCGCGCCTACTAAAAAGCTGCAAATACGTTGATAGAAAAAAAAGTTTCACAGAGATTCGAAAGCATTCTGTGCGTTCACTGCGTTATCCTCAACATGGCGTCGTTTCCCGTATCGTGGGACTCGCGGTGACGGCGATGGCAGTGGATGACGGGCGTGGAACCTCTTCTTCAGAACTGTCGTCCGCGGTACCAAGTAATTCTGTCTTTTTGTGAAAATAAACGATCAAAACAATTTATATTTATCCCATACGACACGCCCGACCACCAAGCCGATTTGCACGAAGACGTCGCCAACCCGTCGCCCCCTTCTCGTGGCTGCAGACATCGCTCGCGCAAACGTCAAGCACGAAGTGCGTACTTCGAGTTTAATATGCACACGTACGATTTCTTTACTAGGTGCGAATGTGGCCAATACATGGTGCTGCCCCACTTTGACCTGAGAGTGCTATTACTGGAGGAAAAGCGGCAGCAAACTTTCCAACCTACAGTTGACCGGCTGCATTATTACTAACGGAAGAGTTTCCCCAGTAGCTCAGTGGAAAGACGTCCGCTTCATACGTCGCGGAACCGGGTTAAATCCCGTGTGGGCGTACGTGTTTTTTTTCCCAGATATTTTGTGATAATTACATTTTTTTTTAAATTATCACTGAAAAAACAAATGTTGTGGATGAAACGTCGCTGATATAAATGGTATAGAATTTCCTTTTTGACACCTGCGAACTCAATGTAATCACTTTCCACAAAATCAAGGAGCATATAAATCGGGCTAGCGTCCGCTTTCCGAAGTGCTTGTAAATGTTCTACAGGAATTGCAGCCAGCCATTGGTCCCGATCCCGTTGATCTTTCGGAAACATGTGCAGACCCTGTGCAGACTCTGCCGCACAACGCCACTTTTTTCGGACGCAGGACACACGAGGCAGCTTTTCACGCAACATCTTAGGGGTATTCTTTTCGGAGCCGATCACGAAAATTCAGCACGGACACTCACTACTTATCTCTAACTGTTGAATGTACGAAACAACTCATCTTGAAGCGCAGAACAGAAGAGCGGAACAAACATAACTGCAAAGGAATCGCACGGCAAGCGGTTCCCCGCCGCACATGCCAACTGCTGCGCGAAAAAACAAATCTATATAAACGGAGGAAAAGAAGTCACGAAAGAAAGAAAGCGCGCGGTCGGGTGTAGCCACGTGACTTCCGCCACTCACTCTCTCCTCTTCACTGCTCCAACCTCCGAGCGCAGGTTTTGGTTTCGGTTTCGAGCAGTTGCGTTTTTTGGCTTTATTACAATTTACGTGACTCTGCTGCAAAATATTATTTGGGTAGTCCTCCGACACCATAATAAATCGCCTGGTAAAAAATGAAAAAAATTGGGGCGTGTCAGTGTCCGTTTAAATTTATATGGAAGGTCGTATTGATTTTGACTGCAGTAGCCGCAAGTTCTGGTAGTCTTGGACTTTTGTGCCGTTGGTTTAATGATATAGTTTACAATTGACCATGTCTTATTTGTATCGTTCCACATTTTTGTTAGCTTACAACAATATTATTCTTTTTTCTTTGCCGTATATGAGCTGTTACCATATTTCGGTATATTTTAAGTTGGTTACGGTAATATACATTGTTTCTGTGTTTCATTTCTCTTAGAAATAGTGTTTTGTTTTAATTATTTCCAGTATATTATTAGTCATCAATGGACAGATTGGTTGTGTATAGTAGCCCCTATGTTTACTAGATGTGGATTGGATTATGCATTGACGGGAGTCTGGTATACAAGCATCTGTAGTTTTCATTTACGTCTGTAGCATTCATATCCTCAAACGTTAACGCCTGCTATGCGATTAGTAAGCTCTTTATAATTAACCTTGTTCAAAATGAGATATTTATTGTTGTTTTTTGTACTTAGAAACCACAGGTAGGTTCGACGCGCGAATGGCGCCGAGTACGGATCAGTGCAGTTGCTGCTCCGCCCCGTTTTACGGCAGACAGCAATATTTGCGCTGCTCATCGTGCTCTCGCCGCTTCCACTGTAAGTGCCTGAATGTGCTGGCCGAGGAATACGATGTCTTCATGCAATCCGGAAAAAGCAGCTACAAATGCAGCGATTGTTCAAGGCGCCGCGATCCTTCGTCGACAAGGCTTATCAGCGAACAAGCTGATGACAGCGGAGCGACGCCCACCGATGGCGAGACGGGATTCAGCATCAACGGAGGGGACAGCGCTGACACTTCACAGGCTGCAGTTTCGTCAGAAGTTTCTGGCCTGCTGCTGAGGCTTTCGTCTCGGCTGGATATTTTGACGGCCGAGATCAAGCTTCTACGTGCGGACAACAGTGCGCTTCGGGTGGAAGTCGCCCAACTTCGCCAAGCGGTCGTGAACCAGGCAGCTGCGCAACAAGCAATCGCGGTTTCCCCCGAGGACGCCGCACCCGCCGGCTTGCCGCCGGCGAAACCGTCTTATGCTTCTGTGGCGTTGGCTCCCCGGCCCCTGGCCCCGCCTCGGGGACTAGTCCGCGATAATCCTGGGAATGTCGGAGCTCAGAGGACACCGTTCTCGTTGGCACCTCCAGGCAACGGTGAGTCTACCAGCATGGCCCACAACGCGGGTTTCCCGCGCGCTAACCAGGAGCGCCGTCCAAGGCCTCAGGCCTCATTTGGTCAAGCCAAGAATTGCACCGTCAGAGCGGTGCCTCGCCCACCGCCTTCGAAAGGCTTGTTTGTGTCCCGTCTGGACCCAGCCACTAGCGTCACTGACGTCGAATCTATAGTATCAACTGTTATCGGGGACAAGCCAGTGATTTACACGCAACTTAAAACAAAATACCCCACGTATAACTCGTTCCATCTTGCCGTTGACGAGGAGTCGTTGCAAGTGTTGAACAACTCGGACGTCTGGCCGGATGGCTCTCTTTTTCGCCCTTTTTTGGGAGGTTGCCTAGTTCCCGGCATTACGTGGTTGCAGCGGAAAGTTTAACCGAAGGTACTCATGGCTCGGAATCTTAGCGCTTACTATCAAAATGTCCGCGGCCTTAGAACAAAATCGGATGAATTTATGTCTAATCTGCTAGGTACCGATTATGATATTGTCATATTGTCAGAAACATGGCTTCATGACGGCATTGCGAATTGTGAATATTTTACACCTGCCTTTACTGTGTTTCGTAGAGATCGTGATTATACTTCCGGGATAAAATATGGAGGTGGTGTATTGATAGCTTGCAAACAATCACTGAATGCACATAGGCGAAATGATTTGGAAACCTATCAAGAATCCGTCTGGGTCGAGATACCATCTGGTGACGGGTTCAACTTTCTAATTGGAGCATATTATTTCCCTCCCGCTTCAGATGCGGCTCTATTTGTAAACCACTTTAATTTTCTTGAAAATGAAATAGACGTTACTAAATATCGCGTGCAACTATACGGGGATTTTAATCTACCGAAAGTTGACTGGATTAATGGTCGTATTAACAGTGAAAGCTCCTGCACACGTCAAAAAGCGTCTTGTTTGTTTAACTTCATAGATTTTAACGATTTTACGCAACACAACATGTTCGCGAACTGTTCCGGTAACGTTCTTGATCTGGTTTTATCTAACATTCCTACTTCGAAAGTGGCTCGTGTAGACGATCCGCTGGTCACCCCTGATGCTTATCATCCTCCCCTTACGGTTTCGTTTTCTATGTTTCTAAGGTCAAGGGTTTCGTCTGGTGCATTACGGTACGCGTACGGCGCTGGCGATTACTTTAGTTTATACAAATATTTCGAACAATATGATTGGACTGATGTCTTACAACGCTCTGACGTAGATTCCATGGTGAATAGTTTCACAGCGGTAGTCAATGATGCCATGAACTTGTTTGTTCCCCAGTGCACCAACCGTCCAGAGAAGTACCCTAAGTGGTTTTCCAAAGATCTACGATATTACTTGAGATTAAAATTACATTACCACAGATTATATAAGAAAACGAGGCTCGGCTTATGGTATGAAAAATTTAGCATCTGTCGTGAACTAACAAAAAAGCTTCTTGCTAGCGACCAATATCACTACCGCAGGCAGATGGAGCGTAACCTGAACAAGCGACCAGAAGAATTCTGGCGCTATGTGAAAAAGCACACCACGAAGGACTCTAACAATATAACGCTGAGCAACGGGTCAGTTATCGAAACGTCCCCAAAATCTGTTTGTGAGTTGTTTTCGCATCATTTCAGTTCATGCTTTTCCAATGTCAACACCCCTATACCCGCGACATTTAATACTACTTTTGATGACTATTTACCCTTTACTAGATTTACAGTTGACGAAGTGCTTTTAGCTATTGGAAAGCTGAATTCTAAACTGTCCACAGGTTCAGATGGTATTCCCAACTTCGTTGTAAAAGGATGTGGCGAAAGTTTTGCTCCTGTTCTTGAAAAAGTGTTCAACTTATCTATACAGAGTGGTATCTTTCCAGATAAATGGAAATATTCGATAGTCGTCCCGATTTTTAAGTCAGGTAATTCTTGTGATGTTAGTAATTATCGTCCTGTTTCCCTTCTCAATGCATTTTCAAAGGTTTTTGAGAAGCTGGTGTACAATCGTTTGTATAATTATTTTAAAAGAAAGTTTGTTCTTGTACAGCACGGTTTCGTCAAAGGCAGATCCGTCGAGACAAATCTGTGCACTTTTTTAAATTTTGCTTTTCCAATTATTCAGTGTCGGGGCCAAGTAGACACAATATATCTGGATATGTCCAAAGCCTTTGATAAGGTCAATCATGAGTTGTTATTGCTGAAACTCAGGGACTATGGCCTCAGTCCTGAGTACAATACCTGGTTTAGGAGTTATCTTCATAAAAGGCAGAACTGTGTAAGGGTATCTGGCTTCTTGTCTCGTCCATTCATTTCTATGTCAGGAGTTCCTCAGGGCTCAAACCTTGGACCTTTGTTGTTTCTTATTTTTATAAATGATTTGGTGTCGTCCGTAAAACACTCTCAATTACTTATGTTCGCAGATGACGTGAAGTTGTTTCGGGAGGTCACCTCAATCACTGACTGTACTTTGCTGCAGGACGATCTTCGTTCAGTGGTAGAATGGTGCAGTTCTAACCATCTTTTCTTGAATCCGCGCAAAACAAAAGTCATGTCGCTGTCGAGAAAGCGTCACAATTTATCCTATGTGTATGTTCTGGAAAATGAAACGATCTGTCGGACCACGCAGATGCGAGACCTAGGTGTTCTTGTGGACGACCACCTTTTTTTCCTTTCTCATGTAAACTCCATTATTAGCCAGTCATTACGCACGCTAGGAATAATGTCTCGCTTAACTAGATCATTTATCACTCCTCACTGTCTTTTGAGATTATATAGCACCCATGTGCGTTCGAAACTAGAATTTGCATCTGTAGTGTGGAACTGCATATCTATAACAGCAAGTGAAAGTATAGAACATGTACAAAAGCGATTTGTGCGCATCATTTACGACAGATATTTTGGAAGAAAGTGTTTTTATGAATATAATTCGATTTTAGCAAAATTAACATTGGGCACCTTATGTAAAAGAAGGTCTATTCGGGATATTCAGTTTTTACATAGGCTAATTCATAATGCAATAGACAGCCCTACTCTCCTCACCTGTGTTCACTTTCGCATTCCACTTAGAACGAACTCTAGAAATCCAAGAGTATTTTACCCAGACCTCATTCGAAATGCATCACCGGTTTCGCGTATTCAACATGTTTTAAACACGCAATTCACTGACGTCGATATTTTTAGTACAAACCTGTCTTTTGGAGAACGATCATTTTGATGCATGTGTTTTTAATTGGCATATATACATGTTTGTGTGCTTGCATGTTTTTTTTCACAACTCTTTATTTTGTCAACTCTGTATTTTGTGTGTATTTCAAGTGTGTGCTTAACCCAGTAGGCTTTCGAGCTGTTGGTTAGCACAAGGGAAAATAAACATTGATTGATTGATTGATTGATTGTAATTACTTCTATTGGTGAATGGTCTGTCAAAGAACATCTAGCACTCCGTATAAAGAGTCAGTGAACACTAGAATTTGCACAATATATGATCAATAAACGAGGCAGTTTCGTTTCCCCATCTAGAAGGATTATTTATGAGGTTTATAAAATTAAATGATTGTAACACGAGTAGATATTCGGTATTTAATGTCCTAGATACACCCAGATTGAAATCTTCACAGATTATTACGCTACCCTCCCGCACCGGTAGTTGTACAAGTATGTCTTCCAATTTGTCGAGGAAAGTATTGATACATGATCCTGGGGCCTCTGTGTACTCCTCCGGTCATAATGTTATTTGAGATTTTCGCGAAAAGAATTTCGTAGTCGGCACAAATGTGTATAACTGTATTCTTTACATTCCTTAAACGTTAGCCTTGCTTTGATTAGTAAAGAAACTCCTCCACCTATTGTGGACATGGGTCTCGGAAGAGAAGTACAATTATACCCAGGGATATTAACATTCTCATGATCTTTGAGCCATGTCTCAGATAATGCTGAAACATCGTAATTAAATGTATGTTCACTAAGCATTGAGCATAATAGTATCTCCATGTTTTTGTTTACATCTCCATATATTTACAATGTAACACAAAAAAAACAGTTCTTTTCTATAAGCTTTATTAACCGATTTAATTTAAACCATCTCTTGTTCAGTTAATTTAAGACCTGGTTGTTCTTCGTTTATGCAATTAGGTCACGGTCAGCCTCACTGATTATTTGGACCACAACAGAGTTTTCTGCCTTTTTCATGAGGATCTTTTCCTGTGTTACCCACAAAACCTTCCAGTTGCTCGCTTTCGTTTTTTCTGTTGCCATTTCGAGTGATATCTGCTACTCCGGACAGAGGTGTTCATTGACATAGATAGGACGTGAGTGCTCGAAGCCGAAATTAGAGGCATTCAGACTTAGTTGTTTGCTGCTGTCAGGATCTTATCTCGCCAACTGCGGATGGTGAAGTGCACAATAACATTAGGTTTGTCCTTGTTTTTTGTCGGCACTCGGTGGATAACGTCAATGTCCGAAGGCGCTATCCTGCAAGCCTATCTTGTTTCCGATCTCGGTGATCACGGTTTTCTAGATTTCGTTCGGGATGAGGGAAGGCCTTTAACCTCGATAATATTTTTGCGGCTTCTACTACTTCATTTCTATTATGTTGTCTTTTATATCTTCCAGCTGTTTGGCAAGTTCTTTGTTTTCCTTTTCTGGTTGCAGATGTTCGGTTTTTAACACTTTCTTTTTCTTTTTGTTGTTTTTAACTGTTGTTTTGAACTCTTCAAAGTGCCGATTCATAAAGCCCATTAATTTGGACATTCCTCTAGCTCATTTGACACTTTGTTGTTCATGGCGTCCAACTTCGCTGAGAGATTCGACAACAATTTTGCCACTTCCTTAATTGTCGTGGGTTGTTTATAGGTAATTTTGACTTCTGACACCAGTAAACTATTCACTAATCAGCAGGGCGACGCAGGCAAAGTAAGAGAATATAAACTTTACTGTACCTGTAAGATACGTGGCGTGAGAATCCAAACCAGTGCTGACTCGCCTGATCGCCTGCAGTTGAGGGTAAACTCTGGGATGGCACCACTAATTGGTAAAATGGCAGTATGTCGGTCTTTCATGTAAACGCTAGAAGTCTGAGAAACAAATGGCTTGAAACTGAGATGTGTTTGGGTTCACTGGATCACAAATTTGATATATTGGCATTTACAGAAACGTGGTTCTTGAATGATCGTGATATAGTCCATTTTGCGGGATATAAATCTGAAGGTGTATATAGAACAAACCGCAGGGGAGGGGAGTTTCTCTTTATCTTAAGGATAATCTTCAGTATATGATCCTCTCTGAATTTTCATACGTTAGTGATCATTATGAATCGATCGTCGTGAAGTGCCTTGATACACTAATCGCTTCAATTTATCGCCCTCCGTCGGGTGAAATAAAAAACTTTTTTGAATATTTTTGCGAGGTCCTTGATTACGCGTCATCTTTGAATTTGCCAGTCATTATAGTCGGTGATTTAAACATTGATATGCTATCATCAAGCCCTACATGCCGACATTTCTGCGATATCATTGAATCTTTTGGCTGCGCAAATATGATTCATTCACCAACCAGAATAACTCTAGAAAGTGAAACTCTGATCGACGTATGTATTACCAGCTATGACTCGACTGATATTTTGTCCGGTATTTTGACTTTTGATCTAAGTGATCACCTTCCAATATTTAGTTTTTTTCAGCGAGCTAAAAAGGAAAAGAGGCGCACTTCGGATACCCCCATTTTCCAGCGGAGATTTTGTATGGATAGCCTAGCTGCTTTCCGTTCTCTAGTTGAAAGAATAAGTTGGGATGATGTTTATAGTGAAGGAAACCCGAATTTATCCTATGACGTATTTCTACGTAAAATTAAGATTAGCTATGACAGTGCATTCCCTCTACGTCTTGTAAGAAGGCACAAAAGGTCTAGAAAACCATGGATCAGCCGTGAGCTTTATAAACGAATTACAGAACGAAATAAATTATTTGACAAGTTTATTCGATCAAAAGACCAGACAATATTAACTGAATATAAACGAAAAAGAAATAAATTAAACGCAGATATAAAGAAGGCACGGTTAGAATACTATAAGAACAAGTTCATTGCCGTATCGGACGACCCTAAGAAAATTTGGAAGGAAATGGGAAGGCTTATTGGTAAATCGAACAGCAAGATCCCCAATACTCTTAATTTTGAAGGTCATCAGTATAGCAATGCCTCATTAGCGGAAAAATTCAACTCTCATTTTTTGGGCTCCGGCGCTACATTAGGAACAGCGGATTTGACGCATGACTTGGGCAGATATGTTTTTCCTAGAGTCTCAAGTTCGATATTTTTGATCCCATGCAGCGAAAGTGAAATATTTGTCTTTTTGAGATCCTTACGGAATAATACTGCGGCAGGAGACGATGACATCAAAGCTGAACCAATCAAAGCTGTCGCAGATTTATTGTGTTCTCCTTTGCGACATATCTGCAATAATGCTTTGGCTACAGGAACTTTTCCAGATGGCATGAAGATCGCCAGAGTAGCTATTTTACACAAGGGAGGCATTCTTGATGACATTAACAATTATAGGCCTATATCTGTCCTTCCACTGTTTTCAAAGGTACTTGAACATGTGATAAAAACTCGAATGAGTAAATTTCTTGATGAACAACGTGTATTTGTAAAAGAACAATACGGCTTTCAGAGGGACAAATCTACGGAAATGGCGCTAGTAAATATTAAAGAACGGTTGTTAAATAATTTCGAAATGAAAAAATTCACCGTTGGAGTATTTCTTGACTTTAAAAAGGCATTCGATTCAATAAAACACGATATCCTATTTCGCAAACTTCCTTTTTATGGAATCCGAGGTGTGGCGCTAGAACTGATCCGTAGCTATCTATCGAGTAGAATGCAGTATACGTGTCTAAATGGCTACCGATCAATGCCTGAACTAATCACGTATGGGGTTCCGCAGGGGTCAATTCTGGGACCATTGTTCTTTATTATCTATATAAATGACATTGTAAACATCCCACAAACTCCGGATATAATTTTATATGCGGACGATACGAGCTTGTTCTTTTCTGGTAATCATTTGCGGGACCTTGAAACTGCGACTAACATGTGGCTAAGGGAGCTATGTTCCTGGCTGGGATCAAATCAGCTACAGTTAAACGTGAACAAAACCAAATATGTAATTTTCAAGCCACGAAATAAACTTGATGACTGTAATATTATCTTAAAATTCCAAAACAGTGTAATTGAACGAGTCTCCACTTATAAATTTTTAGGTGTTCTTTTTGAAGAAAACTTATCATGGACCCCCCATATAAATAAGATTCATAAGAACATCTCTCGATCCATTGGAATTTTATACAGAGTTAGATCTTTGATTCCAAATTGGTTAAAACTGCAATTGTATTACTCTTTAGTGCATTCTCATGTTAATTACTGTTTATTAGTCTGGGGTTCGACAACTAGGACCAACCTCGAAAGGCTCTTTATCATGCAAAAAAAGGCAATTCGCTGCATAGATAATCTAAATTTCATGGACCATACTGCCCCGTACTTTTTAAAGCACAATTTGCTTAACGTTAACCAAATGTTTCATCTAAAACTTTCAATTTACATACGGAACTACATAATTAACGACAAAACGACTTTTTTTGAGACATTCCTTTGGAATAATACTCAATATGATTTAAGGCATGAATCCTATAGGATACCTCGGTTAAGAACAACCTATGGAAACCAGAAATTAGAATACATGATACCTCAATTCCTAAACAAACATCCGGATGTTATGGGAATAATACTAAATAGTGCTTCACGTTGCAGCTTCAAAAACGATTTAAAAAGGTATCTTCTGTCATGTTGTTCAGAATAAATTTGAACGTCAAATTGTCTTTACATGCACTGTGTATAGTATTGTGATCAGGTCTATTTTAGCTTCTGTATAAAATATGAAGTGTAATTTTCATCCTTGTGGAGGTAATGGTACCAATGATATTGCACTGCTGTTTCTTGCCGATGTTTTGTTTTTTGCCGATGTTTTGTACTTGTTTTTTTTTCCATTGACTGCTGATGCAGTGTACTGAGGGGACTGGGCCTCGTCAGGCAGAGCTTATCTGCCTTTTGTCCTTTCTCCTTGTGACCCTGTGTCCGAAATAAAGAAACAAAACAAACAAACAAAGTATATGATAGGCCCGGAAGTCGGGTTGCAGCTTCTCCTGTGCCGATCTTCAATGAAGTCGATGCGCGTTTCCTGCCCTGTTGACTCTTTTCCGTGACTGCATCGACGTCGGAACCTGTGCTTGATTACGGTTTTCGCTGTTATCCGGCGATGCTCGATTTTGTAAGATACCTGTCGTGAAATATAACGGTGCTGAGTCGCCTGGATCGCCCGCTGTTGGGCGTTTTGCGCGACTCGGCACTGATACCGGCGGTACTGGATCGCCCTGTTTAATGTGGCTTACGGCGTCGTCGGCCAGTTGAACGTTTTTTTACATCCTCAATGCCATCCTGAAAGAGCTTGTAGGGACTGGATGCACCGATAAGCGAGTGCAGCCTCGGCAGTGGAAAAGGAGAAAGACGCGCTATACTTTGTCTCATCCTACGATGGACTAAGGGCCAAAGCCATGGGCCGCCAGGTCCAATCACGTTCCACGTTACACTATGACATGCCTAGCATTGATTAAGGGTGGACGAATACTGCTCCGAACCCCAAAACGCTGCATCATTTCTACAGCTTCGACACTGCAAACAGCCTCTTTTTTGCGATGTAAAATTGTTGAGTCACTCAGTGCTATTTCGACGAGAACCACTGTCAGCCCATCCCCATCAGTAAATCCGAGACGCGGGCACTGATACGCGCATCAAAGCGCCATACGCGATTTCTAAGTGGCTCGTGATTGGATCTGGCGGTCCGTAGCTTTTGCCTTTAGTCCATCGTAGGGTGAGACGAAGTATAGATATACGCTCACGCGCTCATGAAGATCAGTTCCTGACGAGACACCACTGGAATAGAACATTGTTTGGAAAGCCCATCACCTGCCTCTTTGTTTTCACCACATTTGGGGACCCGGACGTGATCGCCAACTAAACTCTGTTTCACCTTATGATGTACCGCAAGAAAGGCTACAGGCGCGAGCTCCTTGCTCTAGGGCATATCGCTGCGGCACAAGCTCTGTGCGTTAAGAGTAGCTCCCAACGCTATGAGCTCGCGCTCTAGCCTTGTCTGTGGTACAACATAAGGTGAAACGGAGTATAGCACAGGTGAAATGCAGCAAGAAGGGCCTTCGGAACCGCCACCAGCCACTGTTGCAGCAGCCGCCGTGCGTCTTCAACCGTACTTGGACCGCAATCCGCGAGTATGGTTCCTGCCAGCGGAATCACGATTCCACCTCGCAGGGGACACCCACACAAGGTTGGAAGTACCACCACGTCGTCTCGGCTCTTTCCCCATCTGAGTCTACGACGATCTGGCAAATCCCTCACCAGCAACATCGTATGACCAACTGAAGAATGCTCTGCTCCAGCGCACCAGGTTTTCCGGAACGCTCCCGCGTGCAGCAGCTTCTCTTGGCGGAAGAGCTCGGAGACCGGCGGCCAAGCCAGTTGCTGCGACGCATGACCCAGCTTCTTGGAGAGCGCACACATCTGGACGACGGTATTCCTCCGCGAGCTGCTTTTGCAGAAGGCTTCCTTCCAATGTTCAGATGGTTTTGGCAGCAGCAACAACGTTGTACCTCGACCAGACTTGCCGTGCTGGCCGACGCTGTGATAGAGGTAACCACTCCATCCGTCGCCAATGTTACCGTGGCTCCGCAGCAACCAACAGCCCTAAAGTCTCGATCGACCGCCAACAGCCAGCCTCCCCGAGGCCAACATCGAGCAGCTCTGCCAACGTCTGGAGGAGATCGTCGTCGCGGCTACACAAGGCCGCGCCCCACCCTCGTGAGTCACGTCGCAGACGTTCGACGTCTCGTCGGGCACGCGGGGAATCGACGTCTCGTCCGACACGCGGCGAAAACACACGATCACCGAGCCCTTCCGGGGTCTGCTACCACCACCACCGTCTTCGGTGCCAACGCCCGGCATTGCCTCCGCCCCATTTTATGGCAGGGATACAGGCCGGCCGACCTCTAGAGGCGACGAGTGGTCAGGGCACTCGACGAAAGTAGCCTTTTCTACGTGTGTGACCTAGCCACCAAGAACCGATACCTTGTCGACACCGGAGCCGAGATCAGCGCAGTTCCAGCTACGCGTACCGACCGTTCCTTGACACTGGTCTATTTTCTGCGCGCAGTGAACAACAGTGCCATCCAGTCTGCTCGAGAACGGTCGATCACCCCTTAACCGGCCTCCGGCGGGGTGCCGGTGGATTTTCCTGGTGGCCGACGTCAGTCAATGAATTCTCGGCGTGACTTCCTCAACCCTGCAAGCTCCTCGTGGATGTCAGAAGCAGGTGACTGGTAGACTCCACCGATAAGATCCGATCGGACCACCGCACGAGGTATGTGTAACACATGCAGTTGGCACTGCAGGAGGCTGTTTTTGTTCCTTAATCAAATATGTCCCTCCCTCAGATGCGAGTCTCACCACCGATGCTCATGCATGTTTTATAATGTGTGAGCTTATTAGAGGCAGCTCCTGAGGGGCTAGCCATGTCCGCCCCGTCCGTCCGTCCGCCCATCTGTCTGGCGTCCAGTAGCTCGTGCTCCTGCTCGTGAGCTCACGTGCTCACGTGCTCGTGTAGGCCAAAAAACATGAGAAAATATTATGACAAAAAATTATGACAAAAATATTATGTTTGCGCAGTTGACAGGATTCCAACCTGTGCGGGAGACCTCAGTGGATTTCTTGTCCATCGCCTTAACCACTCGGCCACGACTGCGGGACCAGTGGGGGCTCTGAGATGTGGTAGGAACTCAAGAGCTCGGGATGTCATGGATGAAACGTTGCATGTAGCCGCTCAACGTCTATACAGGAGAAGGGCGCTGCGGTCAAATGCGTATATACTCGCGTTAAACTTTGCATGCATTGGCTCAACGTTTATAGACGAGAGGGCGCTGCGGTAAAATGCTCAAATGCGTACATAACCACCGTTCCATACTACACATCATCTTTCTGACATGGATGAAAACGAACGAAAGGCTTGGCATGCTGCGGCTCAGCGTCTACGCAGACAAACACCACCAGAGCTTCGCCCCAATCAACATCATTCACCACGTGGAGATGCGGTCAATTTTTGTTTGACGCTGAGTGGCGAATATTTAGTGTCTATTCCCCTTGTAAACCCAATGAGCAAACATTGTTTTTCCACGGAATGTCACAATATATGAAATCCGATCGGACCACTATATTTTTGGACGACTATAACTGTGTATGCGATGCCGGTGATAGATGTCCAGTCACCCGTGGTAGCGATGTTAGTGCAAATGTGTTTTGTGAAATATTTGCAGAAAACAATTTGGGTGATGTTTTTCACATTGACCGTGAAAACCGTGTGACCGTAACCGTGTGACCGTAACCCTGTGACCATGTGACCGTAACAGGAAAAGTCGACGTGTGAAGTATTCCCAGTGCTTTTACGAGATCACAAATCTCGCGGCGGTGATTCCGCTAAGCCTAACCGACGAAAAAACAGCTCGCAGAGCTCACCGCTGTTTTACCGGGTTTTGTAGTCGCTTCAAGAGATTTTCAGGTTTGGTAAAAGTGGGTTCAAATGTTTGTGTTGTAAAATAAAGGGAAAGCCGAATCTACTGCATAGTCATTTGTGTGATTAAACAATCAGTTGTTAGTAAGCGCTTGTCCTGTTCATTTTGTGGTCTGTCCTTTTCCTTTGAGCCTTTGTAATTAAGAAGTCATTTGTGTCACATGGCGATATGTGTTATATCCTGCTTGCACAATATTTCGCCATGGGAAAAATACAGTTAATTTGCCATTTCATATTTGCCTGCTCTGCCGTACGCATGACCGCTATCGCAGCGTGTTCATTGTCGAAAACGCGATGAGTTGACAACTTTTTCGAAGCATTGAATTTCGTTCTGTTCAGCGAAAATAAAATGGCATACTGTTTTTCTTTTTGTTTTTTTACATGCCGATGCGTAAAAACAATTTATGTCACAACCGCTATTTCATCACATTGCGAGCGTAAATTTTGCTCAATCGTCCACCGTACGCTGTAAAATCTTCTTCTTTGTTAAATGCATTATTAAAATTAGGAAGTTTTACTTCCATTATTGGTCTGAGAATCTCAGAGCGCTCTGAAGCCAGCAGTTGTGATCGGCTGAAAAGGATCCCGAGTAGCTCTGGCGGCGAGGAGGGGGCGCTCTGCTGAATCAAGGTCAGAGAGAGAGAGAGGCGACCACCCGAATTCACCAAAAGACTCAACCAGCTCAACCGTTCAACCGTCGCGCCACATCCGTATTTTTTTGTTGTTTTTTTTGGTGGGGTGGGGTTCGGAGTTGCTGCCGACGCTGGCTAAAAACTGGTGCTTCGAGCGGGCGCGAGGGCCGCGCTGATTGGCCCGCACGCTCCCTGTCCTGGCACGTGAGCAGCTCTCCCCTTTCAAGGCATCCGCGCTGCGTGCTGGGACACTGCATCATCTCCGATCCCGGGGCACTGGCGCATTCCAGGGGCCCTAAACTCGTCGAACACAAAGTTGGAGCCGAAAGTTCGCGGAGCGCGCTGATTGGACGTCGGCGAAAGATGCGCGAAGTCATCGTCGTGATAGGCCAGTCGGTGCGCTCCGTCAACTTCGGCCCCAACTTTGTGTTTGACGAGTTTAGGGTCCCAGATGCCTGATTCATCTGCGGGTGCGGAATTTTTCCCGCGCTTTTCCAACATCACGTGGGAGGCTCCCCGCCTCGGGCACTTGCGCTGGAAGTGGCTTCTCCGTGCAAGCCAGGGTGGATAAAGGCCGCGGTAAAAAGCGGGGAAGTTATAAAGTTCGAGTTCGACCAATTTTGACAGTTTGATTTCCAATTTGTCCGGTACAATTCCACTACAACCAGATCATTTCGGGTTTGGCCTGTTCATATCCAAACTGTTTTCAAATAGTTCTTTTTCAATGGGGAAAACGTGTTGTTTTTTACGGCTGTAGCTAAAACAGACTTCGTGCACTGAATTGTCGCTCTCTAGTGCGAGGGTTCGTGCCACAAAGCACCAAAAATATGTTAAGAGAACGCTTATACGAATACAAAAAAGGAAGAAGTAAAAAGTAAAACGAACTAGAGAGTAACAGCGGCTTTTAGCGGGCATTCTGGGTCCAATAAAATACGAGCTTGAGCCAAGGAACATTGCATAGCGGCAGTTCCCTGCCATTCTTTGGCTCACACTATCTTCGATCTGGCAACATCCCCGAACACTGCCTGTTACTTGTATTGAGTGGACCAGGCAATTCCTATGAACCACCATGGAACCTCAAAGCTTGGAGAGGCATTGCTACCTTGGCCATCTCTGACCGAGGAAAATCAATAGACAGCCAGGGTACACCAAATACTGGCAGCGGCCTGTTTACCCTGGCCATCAATGACCAAGGAAGTTGATTGGTCAACCAGGAAAGACGTTCCCTGGTCGTTCCGTGGCTTTTTGGAGCAAGGAAAGACTGAAACGTCTGGCTGGCATACAGACGTAAATGGCTGGGCAGTCGTGGCGAAGCTATAACAACTAAGTTCCAATCCTGGCCCCAGCTCAACCAAGCAAGTGTGCTACCTGGCGTATGTGTAAATATTTGTGTATTGCGACATAAAACCTTTGTATGTGCTGATGCTACAGTGACGCGGGCTTGCCCGAAAAGCTTATTTAGGATATTTTTTGTTGTTGTTGCTAACAATGCAAAAATTTTAAGTGCCCCTCGTAGCTTCGGTACTTCGGCTAGTGTTCGTGTAGCTTAAATTTAACAGAAAGTTAAGAGGAGCAGAATTTATCTTTCGTAATTCTAATCAGGACTATGACATATTTGGACGACAGACAACGACTCTCTAGTTGAAATGGGCCAACTAAAAGGAATATTTTATAATTAGTCGATGTAGTATGCGCAAATTATCACTTTACACGCGTAACTTGACGTCCACCCGGGTTGATTATTCCGGAGGAATATTTTTTTTTATTTCAGGTGTGTATTTTGTTTTTCACTTCCGTCCTAGGGGAATCGGAGTGTACAAAGGGTATTTCTCCCCCTCACTTTTTAGTGGGACCGCAATTAAGCAAAGAACATGAAACTTGCTTTAGGGTGTTTTTATCCAGGGCATAGGAAGGGCCACTGAAGGCCGCTAGAAAACCGGCGAAATAGGTTTATTAGTTGGCTAATTAAAGTGACTGACCGAATGAGAAGGGCAGGGCGTGTATCTAGTATACTGGTTCCCCAGGAGACGCTCGTTTGCATCCCACGTCCACTGAATTCGCCCGTGCACTCGGTGTGTACGAGACGCCAAAACGTTGTCGTTGGTAAGAATTTCGCGCTCCAGGCTGAGACATCTGAAACTCCTCCCCGCCGTACTCACCTTCTGAAAAACCATAATTTTTGTTTTTTTGGTGATGATGATGATGATTAACTTTATTTTCAAAATCGTGGCTCCAAGGCCTTATTGCGGGAAGGGGATCTTTTGGATACATGGCTCTTGGAGATCAGGGCAAAAGACAGATACACGCTGCCTGACGAGGCCAGTCACCCCAACCAGGATCGGGAAGAAATACCCTAAAAAGTGTTTGGGAATAGTTACCGGAATCGTGGAAGTTGGCTAAAATAGTTTACCTTTTAAAACCTGGGAAATTATCACTAAGCCTGGATTCCTTCCGCCCCGTGAATTTAACCAGTTGCGTCGGAAAGCTGCTCGAGAAGATCTTACATCACCGCTTACAGTGGTAGTTGGAAAGTAGCAAAGCGCTCCCCGAAGAAGATGACAGGATTTCGTCCACGAAGATGCACAATGGATGGCATCTTAGACATCACCACCAGTGTAGAGTACAAAGGGCATAACGGAAACATTACAGTAGCAGTGCTCTTAGATATTCGTCGAGCATTCGCTACGGTTAGTCACGCTCATGTTCTTCAAGCACTTGTGCTTCTTGTTGTACATGGAAGCATTCTTCGCTGAATAGAAGAGTTCTTTTCGATGCAGGAACGTCGCAGTGTGTACAATTGATGGAGACAGCATGCATCATGAACTGCACCATGGAGTACACCCAAGGTAGCGTGTTGAGCCCTACTCTTTTCAATGTCGTAATGGTGCAGTTACCGCAGAAACTCCAGCCACCTTTGTGAATATATTTATATGCTGACGATGATTGTATCTGGATCTCTGGTTTGTCCCCAGCTATTTTAAAGAATCAGTTACAAATAGCCTTAGACACGACAAACACTTTTTTAAGAGAACGAGGAATGGAGCTATCTGCCATACAATCGGCGTCTATGGCATTTACCAGAAGAAAAAGAAAGCTTCCTGGTTTTGAATTTAATGTAAATGGAGACTCAATTCAGTGAGTTCGATCGTACACGTTTCTTGGTGTCCTACTGGATAAAACCCTAGTTTGGTCTAAACATATAGATATAC
This sequence comes from Ixodes ricinus, assembly GCA_037355805.1. Lineage (NCBI taxonomy): Eukaryota > Metazoa > Arthropoda > Arachnida > Ixodida > Ixodidae > Ixodes > Ixodes ricinus. The sequence continues at coordinate 29,373 of JAZHYW010000203.1, forward strand.
TAGAGGGGTGAATTAATAGTGTAATTAACATTTTTCGATGCATCGCGGGTGCGAAATTGGGAGCCTCAATAGATTCAATGTTCTCATTCCACACGACACTAGTGCGACAAGCGATTGCCTCTTCTATGCCTGTGTTATCCAACAAATGAGAGTCTCGCCTTATTTATTTGCAAGAAGTATAAGAGTATGGTAAGGTTTTTGTGAGCAACATCAAGTGCAGGATGGTACTCGGTACAACCAAGGAACCACCAGTAATTATGCTAAGAATCCAAGAAGCGTGTCGCAATTGTTTTAGACTTTCTGCGAGGACCCTTTTTATCAAAAATTCCTCCCTTCTCTCAAGAGGACAAACTTTCTTCAAACATCAAATGGTGTGCCCCTGCTATTCCCTGAACAAACACACTGGGTTCAGCACATTGGAAAGCCACCATGGATCCTACCATTACTAGACATCAACACAGAACATTCCAGGCATGGAAACAAGAGAATGGGCCAATACACACGTTGCAAAGACATTGACTCTTTCACATCTACAGCAAAACTACGACAACAACATCAACGTGTATAACGACGGATCAACCAAGGATAAAAGATCAGCATCAGTATTTATGGTACCCCGTCTCAACCACTGGTTCATCCTTTCGGTTGTCGCATCATTCTTCTTCAAATACTGCAGAATTACATGCTTTACTCGCGGCTTCAATATATATATATATATATATATATATATATATATATATATATATATATATATATATATATATATATATATATATATATATATATAAGAAATAGCTCTACAGCGAACTCCTGGCTAATATGTACGAACTCAAAGACTACAACCACCTAATATGTACGAACTAAAACACTACAGCACCCAAGCTTACCAACTGGCCACGGACGCAGCAGCTAGGCTAGGCAACAAACTCCACCTCACCGAATTTAAAAAAATACCGATGCCACAGCGATACATTCATTGTCGGCGAAACAAAATGTCTCCCGAGACGTGGTTGAAGAGCATCTCGGAACACAGCCTTCTCCTTATAATTGATCCTGACTTTCGGTGTCCAGTTCGCACTTACTTGAAGGTCGACCTACTGAGGCATTAATTTATCGCCTACGACTGAATATCTCCTACGCCGGCAGCTTTCTTTGCCGAATTCAACAGGTGGAAACGCCGAGCTGCAATTGTGTACATCCGTGGAAGACGTTGAGCGCATCACAATGGACTCTCCAAGATACGCACCAATGGCGTAGTCGATTACGTGATTGAGTAAGCATACTCGACAGTCGCACTTTTTTTGGCCAAGTTTTTGGGTCCTGGGCAGACTTAAAATGCACAAAAAGAGCATCAACTGTAATAAGTGATTTTTTAATGACTCAAAGATAGCCGCCAGATATTAGGTATTATTCGACGTTCAAAATAAGTGCTACGCACCTTTAAAAGATAACTGCGTTTTTGTATTGTAATTTCATTATGTTTCAGCAATCTATATTACGCATGTACAGATGTTTATATTGCGTAATCGCTTCGCTCACCGAGTGAAAGCATTTTTTTAGGTCAATTAACAGTATTATTTATGATTTTTTATTTTTTATAGTTGGCGATTATATATCATTCAATTATTCTGTAATTACTTGATTTGATAGTTGCCGGTCCCAGTATATGAGACCAAACACTTGAACTCATCAAATAAACATTGAATTGCATTGAATTTGGAAATAGAAATACTGGCATATCATGGCAAGAGCGCCTAAAATACTGATACTGAAATACATTTTATAAAAAGGTATCGCAATACGTAACAAAATAGATTAGCCACATATAAAACGTTTTTGAAAAATGTACATACTGGAATACGTTTTGCAAAAATACAAATTGTGAAATACATTTTTTTTTAATTTCAGATGTTCTCCGTATAACGGGTGGGTGCCCCCGCTGATGTGTACAAAAGAACAAAAACGAAACACAATGTAGATTAGTGTGCAATATTTCTTATCAAACAAACTAGTACTGACTGTGGAATTTCAACGCTCCCAATTTTTAGCCGAAATAAGTACACGTGTTCTTAAAAGAATGTAACGAGATGCATCCGCTCCTGATAGTGTCGTGATACTAGGAATGCGCCCAAAAATGTATTTTATTTCTGAAATACAAAATACAATTAAAAATTGTATCGCGATACAGAAATATAGATACAAAGTGTGTTTCTAAAATATTATTGCCATATATTTGTATAGCGATACTGCCAAACCCTGACCCGAACACATTCCGCCAGCTAACAGTAAAAACCCATACACAAGTAATAATAAAAACAAAATTGGCAACAAGCAATTTTACAAAAATAAAAAAAAATAATAAAATTATAACATGTACAAGAAAAATAGGCGTCATATTTTTACAGTGGTTACATCGAAGAAAATCACTAAAAAATACATTCGCAATTCTAAGCACCATGCTATGGTGTTCAGGATTGTGAATTGAGGTCACTGCCGTGGCGTATTTCGTGTCTCAGATGAAACTTTCAGATGTCAATATTGAGGTTTAGATGCTACCAACGCTGGAAAGAGACTGCCTTTAGCGCGCAAATGCGGCCCTGGTGTTTACCACTGCAGCGTGCGTTCTCGTACTGCTTGCCAGGTTGGGCTGTTCTCGCTGAGAAACTGAGAGAACCACTTGCGGAATTCAAGTATCTTCATGTCAATAGGCTGCAGCGGTGGACGCTCGTTGAGACTTTTGGTGTTCATTATCAAGACGTCTCTTCGAAACTGAAAAGCAGAAAAGAATATTACACTTCTGGTGGCGATTTCGAGTAGGTAACTAATGCCTTGGTAACACGAGCATTCTCTTGCCAGCCGATCACATTTTATACTCAATTTCAAATTATCATGTACCGCAGGAAAGCCTACAAGCGCGAGTTATATACTTGCTCTAGGGCACATCTCGGCTGCACAAGCTCTTTTGCAATAAGGGCAGCTGCCAACGCTATGAGCTAGCGCTTCTAGCCATTGCTGTGGTGCAACATAAGGTGAAACGGAGTATAGTAGTGCAACTTTTTTATAACATTTTAGTGGAGTACGTTCGTAACATGCATAATCCACGGTTGACGTCACCGAAGCTCAAGGATGGCATTTTTCCCACCCAATTATTAAACAGTTTGTCCACACCATTACACCACTGCAACGCAAGATGGACCTGCGAGTCACGTTCATTTCGCTAAAACTATTGTTTGTGGTACCTTGTTAAGGCTACCATAGCGTCCTGAGTGATACTAACCCCGCGCTCCCCTGAGAGCACATGGTTTTGCCTTGCGTGTCACATTCGAGTAAGCTGCTGTTATATTTTTGCGAAGGAGGCCTCAGTGGAAGACACACATTAACGAACATAGTTTCGACAGCGTTCAGGTACTGCGGAAGCTATGCTAGCCTCGAAAACATAGCACATACATGCCGACGCCAAGTATAGACCTTTTTTCGTTTACTCTTGTCCCCAGTCACCTGTAGCATACCCGGCATGGGCGACAAAAATAATAAATCGTTTCAACCTGCATACAGTAAAAGCAAATAGAGGGAAACCAAAACGAGAATGGGTGACGGTTACGCTTACATCCTAACTGTATTCTATTGGCGTGGCGACGGCAACAGGATGTTTTCGCCCACACTGGAAGTCACGATATTCAAGATGGCGGTGCCTTCGTGAAAACGGTCTAATGATCGAGATATTTTTCGCGTTTATTCCTCTCGGTCTCTGCTCATCTGCACTATAGTCACCCTCCTCCCCTGACGTGCCATTCTCGCTTCTTTCGCAACGCGATGGAAGAACCCCGATACGCGTTTATGTCATCCCCTGCAAGTCCGCGTGGGACAACATCTTGGATTTATAAGAAATCTGCATGATATTCTAGTCTTAGATAAACTGCACTAACGCAGACGCTATGGTATTGAAGCTATTATAAAAAATACGCAACAAAATTACATATTTTATTGGGCACGACACTGAAACCTACAACAATTATACGAGTGCGCATTTATTTCATTGAAAAAAAAAGCCCTGCTATAGGAAGTTCGCGATTCACAAATAGAGCCTAACAAACCTTCATACGGAAAGATTAAATAAGGCGGCGCAATATACAGGGTTTCTCAAATAGCGGCCAGGCTGTTTAAATCGACTGCAAAAATCGATTTCCTAACCTATCGCGTTACGATTTTGTGCAGCATTGCCCACAGGTGGTGCATTCTTGCTATAAAATTTGCAAAGAGCAAATTTATCTAAAAAAGAAGTAAAATAATTTAAAGAAAAACGTCTTAACTCCTATTGAAACGCAGCGAAGCCGCTGTTCTTCAAACAATACGGCGCCCATATTGTTTGAAGGCCGGTGGCTTCGCGGTGTTTCCATAAGAGTTCAACTTTTTCGACTTATTCCTCAGATAAGAAGAAATTGCACCACCCGTGAGCAATCGCTGCACATAATCTTAGCGCGATAGGTTAAGAAACCGATTTTTGCGGTCGGCCAACACCTGGCAGCCTTATAATTCAAGTTTACAATGGGTTTTGTGCCTTCCTGTGTTGACAACCTTCAGGGTTTACATTCGGAATCTACACGAGTCTAGAAGGTGGAACCTTCTAGATAGGGAGAAGGACATTCCCAGCTGTAGAATCTCGACCAAGGTGTTCAGAGATAAACGTTGTTGTTTAGTTGTTTTTTTCGGGTTGCCCATCTGCCTTTGTCGACAATAGACGGATATTCAGGTTAGAGTTAAAACGAGGCCGTTTAAACGGCGTTGTGCAGGTTACTCGTCAAATGTAACGAACTACACCGTTACTCGTTACTGGGCCTTAAAAGTAACAAAGTACGTTACTTGTTTTTGTTTTCTTCTAAAAAAGTAACTAAATACGTTACTCCTTACCGAAAAGAGTAACTAGGTAGAAGTAACACGTTAGTGGTAACGATTTACGTAAATACCCGGTCAGAACTCATATTGTCTATTCCGAACGCAAGTTCATCTGCTTCCTGCGCAGGGGTTGTGCTGACGTAAGAACGCCAAGCTGTGATTGGCTCTGTTTGAGAAAATAGTGGGTAGACCGCAATGCTAGCTGCCTTGATGTCTACTCGCTATCTTTCCAGCCCAGCCAATCAGAGCTCGACGTTTTGAAGTCACTGATAACAAGAAGCAGTCGAACTTGCGCTCTGCATAGACTATAGTCACTGACAGCGTAACAAACGCAAGAATGTGGCGTGGTGCCAGGCAAAGATATGTATTATCATGTTCACACTTGCTTCGTGATTTGCTCTACTGCGTTTTGATCGGCTAATGATACATCCTTATTAACTGCGCAGCGCAAATAAAATGGTCGGTACTCGTTACGTCCCGCGAATTTCATCGGCAATTATACGCCATCACAGAAATTTATCGAATTCAGGTAATGCGATTATAAAGCGTGGGCTTTTAACTTTCATGGGAACATGCTACACTCAATTATCTGGGATGTATTTTATCGTTCCCCGGGTTCTTATTGAAAATAAACTTAGATCCTACCTGAGAAAGTTGAAACTTGCTGAAGAAGTACCGGAAGAACCACGAGGCATTCGGTTCAAAGTGCAGCCTCTGAATGACGCGCATTTGTAGGGGCTCCTCAGGAAGTATCGCCATCACCACCCAGGCGGTCCCAAACTTGCTCCGAGCGTGCTCTAGCATCAACGCCGGCCCAATGTTCTGTGTTGTCGCGATAGTCTGGAAGACGGGCCACCGCTTGCCGAGGATCGACAACTGGGCATCGTATTCGTTGACACACCTGTGCGCCTCCATCCTGTTCTTGACTGTCCAGTGGTTCATTGTAAAACGCGCCCAAAGGCTGTCTCCACCGCTTCGTATAAATGTGTCGGGAGAAAGAAGGACGTTTGGCTTGTGCAAGTGCTCTGTATGAGCCGTGTCGCAAGAATTTTCGATGAGGTCTCGAATGTGGCAGCTGACTCTGTCGTCGAATCGGCAGAACAGCTTCCAGTCGCCATTGGTGATCTGGGGAGTGTCCTCGATGTGCCAGGATGGCTCTTCCCCTTCGGCGTGGTGCCAGACAAGCACGAATCCCAGCACTTCGTGGACTTCCCACTTCTTCCAGTTTCACAAACTCCGGAACTGCAAGTCGAAAGAATGCAACGAACATTGAGTCCACTGGAGTTTGGACGTGCATCACCACGTGCGGACGTATTCTGATAATATACAGGATGCCCCAAAGATGTTTACGACTTTCATCCCTACTACTTTGGAACCTAGAGAGACAGAAAGTTCGTAGCAGCTTGTTAAGGAACACCCAATGTTTTGTGTGAGCCACCTGCAGGACCTTCGTCCTCACTTACGCGCTCCGATCGCACAGCTTTATGCGGACATGTTGAGCCGTACCTGGGTGGAAGTGGGTATGTCCACTGATGGAGCACACATTGAACTTTGCTAAGTGTCTACAATAAAGCTTGGTGTTCAATTGTGCAATCCACACCTTCCTACCTCTCTTGATTTCCAAGCCATATTGGTCATTAATGCTTAAAGATGCCCCCGTCATCTCCACATCTCCCACCTGGTTGTCGCGATGTATTTCGGATATTTGCCATAAGTACCTTGTACTATGACCCCTTTCAAAAGTTTGGCGTTTGCTGAGTAATCCCTTCAGAATCGCGGGCAAAATCGCGAGCTCCTTGCGTTAATTTGCGCCTTGGCTGCACGAGCCCCCGTGTAGCAGGAGCAAGCGTCGGAGCTACCCGCTGACGCTAATTTAACGTTCCGCAGTGTCGGATGGCATAATATATGTTATTGTATTTATTAACTACCGCTTCCCGATCCCCTCCCTCCCCCGGTTAGCGTTGTAGTGAGCGCTTTATATTTTGATTCACCTTAATTCCTGACACAGTCTATGCTGCGAGCTGACGGGACCAATCAGACAGCTTCAAATGCGCATTATCATGCTGTTTGTCGTGTTTATGTACGTGTTCTATAGCAGCTGAACCAGTCATACAGACAGACGGCTTAGTGACTTGCGCCTTTGACGCTGCTTCATCGGTCCCTTAGCTTGTAATGTCGGCTGCGTTTGAACTTAAGCTGAAACGAAGTATAGCTTACGGCTTGTTCACACTTGCGGATCCGCGGGTGAGACCGCGCTTAATTTGACGCCTGGCTGCGAAATCGGCTCACCGCCGGCGGAATATTCAGCCGCGAAAACAATCGGTCCGGAAAACATTTTTTTCTTGCGGAAAGAGTTCCCGTGCCGCCGCAGCCATTCGGAACGCGAGGAAAAAATGGCGTTTGCGGATGTCACATCCTGGCCAGAGGCGCCCGAAATGTCGCAGTAGACGCCGGAGTTGGCAGTGTTCCCAAGTTGTGCAAATGGCGATGTCTCACTGGTATCTTTGAGTCGGCCGAAATATGCATCGAGACTGGTGAAACATTTAATCTTCTTCGACAAGAGGCATATAAACTATAAAGACGGTGACCACAAGGAAGATCTGCTGAATAAAATTGGCGTGAGTGGTACATACACACGTTGTTACTTTTGGCTCGTTTCAATTTTACATTATCGTATAGTCGAGAGAATGTTGGGCATATTCTCAGCACTGTGGGCTGTTAGTTATTTTATATCGCACAGCAGTGAAGTGTTGACAGTAAGTGCAAGTCTTCCAAAGCAGTTTTTCGAACAACGCACGCACCAGGGTCTGCTCTTTTCTAGTATCCGCGAGAATCCGGGCCCGCCAACGCAGCGGGCAGCTAAAAATGTGAGCTTCGGGGCCTTTTTCCGCCGAGTGAATTCGGCCAGCAGCAAAGAGTGATCCTGGAGTGTGAACGAGGCGTTGCGTGGAAACGAAGTATAGGCGTCATTATTTTGCTACTGGATAGCGCGGAGAGAAGTTTAAGTTTCTCTTAGCTTTCGAACTCACCTGAATCAATATGATGTTGCACGAAAAATTGACAAGAGTAAAACTTTAGTTAAAAATGTGTAATTTGGCAACATGAGATCACCGGGCAGGATTTTTAGGGGGCGCGAAACACCGATAGAATTCATCACAACGTTAAATAAATGCCCTGAAAAGAAGAAAGGATTAAAATAGAAAAAGAAAGACACTAAAGTAAGAGCGCAACGTTCACGTGTATGTGATGCCGAATGAACTGAGTTGTTAGAATTATCTTATTTTGTGTGTTGTCACCGCTGATGTGGAGCGATTAAATTCTTTTGCGTGTTTCGGCCGAGCAGCTCTTTCCGGCTTTTTCCTTTTACTATATTCTCCTCTCATTGTCGTCCGTTCACTTCCGTGAATTAGCACCTATGTAAAGCCCGAAAGGGCCCCTAAAAACAAGTAAATCAAAGAAATAAGCTCTAAAGAGTAGGTAGGTGGCAAACTTACCGCAAGCTAAAACTGAAGCCCTGATATGCAACGCACCAACAGCGTGAGACCGCAGCCTTGAGACGAAGACGATTTGATTTTTGAAAGCGCTTTAACATCGTTTTACATTATTTCAACTTCGGGGAATTATTCTTGCTTGATTATCATTACGCTGAACGAGGAATCTTCCAATTTTACACCTCGGAGGCTCTGAGGACAAAGAGCCTGCATAAATATCCGCAGTCGGCGGGATCAAATCCCAGCCGAGCTGCCCTCAATCTGACTGAGGTTTATTGTGAAGAAGGCTCCGCGTAACCAAGATTTTATTTGGGCGTCAAAATAAATCCAGTTGGTCAAACTTAAGGCTGGTATAGATATCTGCAACGAGCGCGTTATCTACGACTGCGTCTGAATTGTGACCAAAGCGACCGGAACGACCGCCCTGCGTCGCGCGTACACACACGTGCAACCACTGCAACAAGCGCAGTGGGTGGTCACCACGGCGACTGCTTCTACGACTCCGTCAGCTGTTTCAGCGGTGCCTCTAAGAAGAAGGGGACGCGCTGCCACTCAATTGCGTAACAGAAGATAAAAAATTGTTTATAGCCCCAACCTTTTTTTTTTTAGACTAGGTTTGCGGCGTTGAGTGGATAAAGAAAGAAAATAAAAAGATGCAGTCCAGGACTATGACGAACTTAATACACGACTTTGCCAATAGTACAAATCTCGCCGCAGACCTTTTTTATGATTACAAAAAACGATGTAATCTTAGCAGTGATATAGCAACGTAGAAATATGATTTCGGTGATCACATAGACCTTGAGATCGTTCAAGGAATGCTAACACTAATCACTTTTTCTCAGGTGATGAAAACCCGTGAAAATTCGCATCCTTCATACGGTGCGCACCGGTAATATCTTGAACTTGAGCACACGCATGAAATGCCCAAAATAAGAAATCCGGGCGATGTTCGAGGACACAAATGCTAAGAAAGCACAATTGTATAGAGAAGTAAACAAACACGATAGCACGCAGGCGTTTCTGCTGTCATGAGAGTGCCGCCAAGACATCGCCGCACGATTAGATGGATCTTCCCTTCTAGTACGCGTTGGGTTATCCTAGCGACACACGAAGAAAATTTCGAACATGTACAAGTTACTCAAAAAATGTAATTTAGTTAAGTTACTGAGTTTTGGCCTCAAAGTAATTTGAGTAGAGTAGAAATTACTCAAATGGAAAGTAATTGAGTAAATTACTAACTACCGTAAAAAAGTAGCGAATTACTTTTGAAGTTACTTTTATATTTTTTATAGCAACAAGAAAGTATATAAATGTTTTGATACGTTAGCGAAGTTCTGCTAGACAAATATAAATCGGCTTGTGTTTTCACATAAATGCTTTAGTAGCTGGTTCTGCTTTCGTGTGATTAATTGTTGTGTACTTTTGATTTCCGGTAAATGGATTACTGTGGATGTATCACTTTTGCTTTAAGCTTTAGCACTGCCCGAGCTTGATTTTCAGACAGTGTTTGCTTGTTTACAGTTTTCCGTAAAGTACATCTAAAAAGTGCTTGAATTAAAGTACAAAGTCAGTGAGAGGTTATGTACTTCAAGTATAGCAAGTACACTGGGTGCAATGCACGTGAAGTAAAGTACTATAAATACAACATACTTTTAAAGTAAAGTTACAAATACTTTTTAGCACAATCTTTTATGATGCCCTTTCATACCCTATTTTTAACTTTATTACCTTTATCTTAACTGGTATGCATTGCTCTAGGGATAATCGGAGGAGCATCCGGTTGTTTTTTCGGAAATAGTGGCAAATATTGGATAAAGTCAAGTTGCTACAGAGTAGTTGTTTTATTCTTGCTGACGAAATATTTAACATAAGACACTTTTAAGGGACATATCTGTATCGGTCTTATAGCCGCCATTACTTCACTCAGAGAAATAATCTGATGACGTCTCGAAAGACGATAGTGCGTTTTCACATGACGATACGCCATTTCTTGTTTCCAAATTTGGGAAACGTACCTTGAAGTCGGGATTTTGACTTTCTTCAGAAATTACTAGAAAAGAATGCTTTACTAGAGTACAAGTACATACTCCGAGAATGTACGTCATGTAAAGTGCAAGTTTTCTAATCCTACTTGAACCAGCACTTTAAGTACCATGTTCTTAAAATACTTCCCAATTAAGCTTTTTTTTAACGTTGGGGGAATTTTTAAGTTTCTCGAACGATCTTCAATTCTTGTAACACCTGCAATTGCTGAGTTTTGGGAGGAAAGGCAACGCAAAGAGGTGCCCTTTGCGTTGCCTTTTAGCACGCGATCCTTCAATACAGCACTAACTACGGGAGCACCAGATGAGCTTCAGAGCGGGTGCTGCATTTTGTTGACTCCTTTGAGTGAGGCTACAGTACGTACACGTCGTGTAGAGGGTGAGAGTTCCTATGTTGGGGAGTAGCGGGGACAAACCCTTTCTTTAAATACGTTAGGTCTCCTTGAGCCTCGGGCCACAAATAAATGACAGTCTTCGGCGCTAATCCCGCATTTACTGAGACTCACTTGTGACGTGCCTGTCCGCTCCCCGCGCCTCGAAGCAAAAATTGTTAAAGTGGAGGGCTCGTAAAAATTTTAGAGCATTTCGGACCCTCCAATCCATTTGCCCCCCCCCCTTTTCCTGCCTACGCCACATGCTTCCCCCTCTTTGCAAATATCAGGTGATATTCCAACATCTTATTTATTTTTGTGCAGGAATGTTTGTTGACCAACAAACGTACCACTAAAATTCAAAAGAATTTGTAATTTGAGTAGAAGTTACTAAGAAAATGTAATTAACTGCTAATTACGGAAAACAAATGTAATTCAAAATTACTAAACTACTTATAAAAGCAGCTAAACTGCAGTAAATTCAGTAGAGTAGTTGAACTACGTATAAGTTTGGAAAATGCACAGTCTAGGATAGCGCTTTTACGCGGAACGAAGAGCTCCACCACGCCGACCACGTCGAGATGACCACCGACGCCATGTTAGCAGATAGAAGGAACCGCGACCGGCGCGTCCGGCATGCAACGCGCGGCCGAGCTCTCCTCGACCTGTGATTGGACTGTCGGTGCGGTCTCTTTCTTCGATCCCGAACGTAGCGAAAATGTTCAGCCAGCTCATCTCCTTGCGTTGCAAACGAACACGAACGAAACGGCCATTTGGCGCTTCGTTGCTGTGGCAACTCGTCGTTCCAACCGGATGCATTCGTTCGTAAGTGTAGTAGTCGCTTCCAACGCAAGTGTGTCAATGGGCCTTTAATCCCCAGTTCCGCATACCACATGTCCTTCATTTGTTCGGCAAGTTATAAGACTCCCATATTTGCCTTTGTCTTTTGAAACTGTGCACGCAGTAGGTTTGTGGCATTTTACCATTGACCTGCATGGTGTATTTGTCCTGCTCAGCCTGCACTGCAAGAACTCGTAAACTCACCTTTAGGCGCGAAAGGTGCGTGTGTGCAGAGCCCCTGTCGTGCCGCTGAACCTCCAGCCGTGGAAAGGGCACTCGATGCAGTCTCCCACCACGCGGCCCACGGCGCCAAGGTGGGCGCCCAGGTGCGGGCAGTAGGCGTCGGCTACGCAGGCAACGCCGTCTTTGGTCCGGAATGCCACCAACTCCAAGCCTGGGATGGAAACGCAATATTTAACATCGCATCACTTAGAGCGTAAGAAATTTAAAAAAAAAACAATAGGGAGCAAACGATTAGGCTATTTATTAAAGTAATGCAAAGTGATGTATTACAAAAGAAAACATGAAGGCTCATCTGCATGTTTTGTTGTATGTCGAGGCGAGCCCATGTGCCCAAAAGGACTATTTCTTTAAGGGTGAAGTTGTTTTTTTGGGGGGGGGGGAAACCGTCTTTTAAAGTAGCGTAAATTAGCATCGCTGACTTGGTTTCACTTTCTTGTGTGCAAGGTCCAGCAGTGTTGCTGGGTGCACCACTCCAGAGTTTGAATGATTCCGGAATCTTACTGCACATTGGCGACCCCGGAATGCAATGGGAATATAATGGTGGCAGCGCTGGGGGAGGGGAATGGGAATGGAATTAGATGCCTTTTGCCGGAATGGAGTGGTAATGGAATGGGCGTGGTTATGCGAGACGTGTCGATTTTTATCTAGTGCCTACGGGCTGATTACGCAATATGCTAGCACATGGTAAGTGGCTCTTGAAACATCATCATTGCATTGGAGGTGACAGACGGCTTGGTTGTCTCACTGGCTTATCCTCTTTCAAGGGTAAAAATTGTATTGCCCTCACCGAAGCAACAAAAACTGAATAGTTGTAGATGGACAACGTGTCGTCCCTGGCCCCGCAGAAACCCGACGTAGCGCCTGTTGTAATCATGCGAGATTAGCATGTAGCTTTAAACCAGGGTGTCGAACCGAACTAGAACCAAACACCAGCGCAAAGCCGTTATTAACGCGATAGCGTCAAAGAGCTGGTGTCACATAAAATCCGGCGTCGGCTTCGGTGGGGCTCGAAAACCCTGATTGGTCGATAGGGTCATGACGTCAGAGCCAGGTGTGACGTCCAGGGTGACATCACGTGCGAGGTCATGTGACGTGACGTCGCACGTGACGTTTGACGTTACATGACGTCACACGTGTGACGTCACGTCACTTTCGCAGTGTTTGAGTTTGATGAAAGTGCTCTAGAAGAGGGGTGACAACTGTCGTTCAGACTCTAAGAAATGCATGAGCGTCTACTTACCCGCAAAACACTCGAAGAGCCGATCTCAGCTACCTACGAAATCAGCTCAGCTCATCATTCGCCGAGCTGATTTCGTAGATCTCAGAAGATCGGCTCTTTGAGTGTTTTACGAACTAGACTAAGCGCTGGAGTTCTTAGAGTGCACATGTCACGGAACAAGAGAGATATCAAGGAATTCGCGATGATCTGGACTACAACGAGTGAAAGTGCCAAACTGTGGTTTGTGTGCATGTGTGTAGTGAGTGAGTGAAGATTCTCAATGCGCGTGAAAGTCCATAATACACGTGAACAAGAAACATTGTAGTGTGTACAGAACAGTGAAGTAGTGTTGCAGATTGTGAAGATCACGTATCACTAATGAATATTGAGAAGATAATCATATAGGTGGAGAAATAAAGTAGTGGTGTGTCATGAGAACTAGGTCGTTTTGTGACTCCGGAGCGTGAGAATGGAATGAGAAGACGATGCGAACAGGGCCTGATAACGCTATCGCTTTCCACTGTTGAAAAGCGAATCTTAAGCGTCCTCAAGCTTTCTTCTTTCTTTTAACTGAACCGGAAATTGTTTTTTAACGGAGATTACACATTTAGTATTGGTATGGAACCGAACATCTCATTTGACGGTTTCCGGTTCAATGGAAACAGTTCGGCGTAACAACATGTGAACCTCACCATTTTGCGAAGGGCGGCGCGAAGTCAATTAAATATTTGCGACGGCGGCGTCAGCGGCTCGGTTTTGATTAAAAAGCGGCAGCGACGACATGGGGACTGCTCAATAATACGGAAACAAATAAGTAAATTTCACGTTTACGTACAGCACGAATTGGCGTCGGGGAGTCGGCGTGGTGGCGTACACTTGTGTACTTCGTTTCACTGCCACGATGGACAGCAAACGACGCCGCGAGCCACCGGAGCAAATCCATAGCTCGGAAGATGTCACGTGTCATTCCGGTTGGGCAGAGCGACGCGGGGAACACAAAGTCACAAAAAAAGCTACAAACTATGGATTGACTTGTTTAGCTGGCAGCGTCCATCGCGGTACATCGTAAGGTAAACCGGAATATATTTTACAATGCCGGGAGGTCAGATTGCCAAGAGCAAAGCCGCCAAGGCGCGACACAGCGGCGCCAGTCGCCGGAACACCAGTCGCCCAGAGCCCTGGACGCTGCTTCTAAGAAGGTTTCCTTTTGGTGTGTGTTTCCTAGAAACAGCAAGTTGCCCGTGGTTTTTTGTGGACCTTTTTTTTTTTAATTGTCTTCCGACAGGCCTTTGTTGTCTTTCTCCTTTTCAGCTCAGTGGTTCGAGAAAGTGCCACAAAACGCCTTGTGCGACCGCCCTTCGGCTAAGTAGAACGAGTGCTTTCAGGAAAATTTTGTAAGAATTTTGAAGTCGTCTCCCATGTTCGAAAATGCCAGCAGCTTTACGCTCCTTTTCCAGTAATACATGTGGCTGTCCACGGCCATTTTTTCACGTATAGGAATTAAAGAAATGGAATGGTGGAATTCAGCCGTTCCAGGGTGAAAATTGGCCCAGTGCCTCTATTCAAGGGGCGGAAAGGAATGGCATTGTTGGAAACTTTATTCCCTGGAATACCGTTGCAATGGAATAGAGGTGTCCATGCCGCAACACTGAGGCCAGATCTTTCCGTTCGTGGTGCGCATCAGATTTTCTGTATTCAGGCGGGTATTGAATAACGGTTAGGCGCGATTCTGATGAATGAACTGCATATCCTTACACACATCAAGGCGGGTGCTCTTCAAAACTTCGAATAATTCCCACGGATGGCCGCCCAATGGAATGTCGTGTCAATATTTGTCGCCGGCTGCGAAATGTTTCCACTCAGTTTACTCGGGCCCTACTCACAACTATTGCTGCACAGCAGGCGGTTCTATCTTCAATCTGCGCAGTTCTTACCTTTACTTAGGTAAGTGTTTATTCTGTGTAATGTTATACCCTTTTGTGTTCACAAAACTGTTTTATTTATTTTTTTATGGCCCGAAGTTTGGGGGGGGGGGCGGGGATTTTGGTATGGAAACGTTTTCCAACGAAATATGAGTACGATTTATGACATATGTACCACACAAGACTATTTGTCTGAACTGCTATAGTTGCACTCAGTTGTTCGGGTATTTATAAACATTCACTTTTTACGACCAAAACATGCACATGGGCACCATGGGGTAAAGTAATGGGTAGTTTACATCGTTCTGCGTCTGTAGTGCCGAAGTTGCCAAAATGAGCGATCGCGTGGGTTCTTTTAGCTGAATAAAAATAAAGAACTGAGAATACAAACAATATCATGAAATATTTTTATTCAGAGCTGTTTCATTAAAGGTTTTACTGGTATCTTGCCGCTGTTTACGCAGTTCATGTAAGCGTAGATTCCTACGACCACTGGAATGCGGTCCTACTGATGATTTTTTAATTAGGCTCATGAAGAAATGAAAAATGCGGATTAAACCACCAAAACGTTCGTGATCAGATAAATAAATGAAAAACACCATCGTCCTCAAGACGGACGACCAATGAATATATTTAATCTCCACGTGGCTGTATGTTCTACGAGTTGCGGTTGCAAAGACAATTTTGACCTGAACTAGCGCAACACCACTTAGAATAACCAGTGTCTGTGCCCTAGAGTTGTGACGTCATCACGGTGAAGATCGAGCGAAGACACTGATTGGACGCGAGGCTGCTGCGTCAGCGCTCGGCTGGACCTCGTGTCCAATCAACGCGTCGAAGGACGCTCGGCATCGGGCTCGGGTCCAATCACCGAGTTGTCGCCATCAGACTGTGATGACATTCCATGGTGGAAGAAGAAGATGTTGGTAGGCCTTGATTATTATAGGTGGCGTTGACTAGCGTCAGAAATTCTAAAAATCGAGCATCACTCACCGAGAAGGTCTATTCGTTTGACATCCTCCTTTCCGAGCTCAGACGATTCCAACACGGGGATCCATCCATTGGGAAAGACAGGAATTAGATCTTGACGGGGATACCTCTTCGTAGACGGCTGAAGCTGTGCGTGAGTTTATACGTGCATATTAAAAAAAAAACGCTTTGCATGGCTTGCACACTAAAATGCAGTGGTGAGCAAAGTTAGAAGCAATCTTGTGTTTTATAAATTAGCCTAATTGTTCTGAGGTTATTTCATGTCAGTTTTTTTTACTCCGGGTTACGAATTATCTGTTATGGGTGGGGCACAAAGTATTCAGTTAGATCCAGTTTTATTACCTCAAAGATACTTTAAAATGAGAGCTTGAAACGAGGGGATAACTGCAACATAAAAGTGCACAACATAAAAAAGCAAAAATGAGATTAATGACAACAGTGTACACGCTTCACAGTAAGTTCAAACTCATGTCAAAGAATTATTATTTTTGCATCTGTTTCACGGACGATTTGCCTAGGCAATTGATTTCAGTCGACGACGGCAAGGTAAAGCGGGAGTTTCGAGATGTGCTAGTTCTGGATAAAGGAGGCCGGCTAGGAGAATTATCAAGGCGATTGGAAGCATGAGATGGATCATGAAGATGGGAGGCTGCGACACTCAGATGATGAATAGTAGATAACATGAAAGGAAAAGACAGAAAATATCAGTTGTATGGAGTTAATCAGGGTAAAAAAATCATGATTCTTATACAAATCAAATAAATCCTGGTTTATTCGATTTAAATAATATTAATGTTAGAAAATCAGATTAATTACATTTAAATCACTGTAAGCTAAAATATAGTGACTATTTATTACAAGATGCATTTAAAAACAGGGAAGATTAATTGGTCAGTGCTTCGATCACCGACACTATTACTTAACAAAGAATTACTGTAAATTCAAAGTAGTTTAATTACTACATTCTTTAGACGTAAACAGCTAAATTAGGACAAAATCAGCGCTTTTTTTAGTTAGTTAAAAAGTTTTAGTTGCTTTCTCTATCGCGTTGTAACTTGCCTGCAATGGCACATTACGTTTCTTATTTTTGTTCCTTTGTTCGTGTTCATAATTTGCTTTACGCAACTGACGAAGGAAATGAAATATAGAAGAAAGCTCAAATTCCCGATTGTCAGAAGAGAACTGCTTTTTTACTCGTGTGCAGT